>WNWU01006633.1:0-12136 GCA_012654045.1 Ptyas mucosa | reverse complement strand
CCAGCAGTAAACACTAGCTGGATCAGGCCTGACCGGTTGTCAAGGCCCAAGTAGCAAGCCGAAAGGTCCTTGCTTATATTGTGAGCAAACCTGCAATTATTTAGGGCGGGGAAGGCTTGCAGGTAATTACTTACAGCAGATGGGTTGATTGAGGCCATACCTCTTTTGTGGCTAATCATGTAGCCGCAGCAACCCTGAAAATACTCGTGACATACACTCATACCATCAAACATTTCCAGACCTGTGGAGGTTGTTTTTTTAGTTTTGTTTTAATTTTATTTCCTTGGGCAACCTATAGCTTATTCTTAAAGCAGTGGGAAAACTCAGAGAGCAGTTTAAATCATAAATATGATTGTGGACCCTAACTACTTTCCGTTTCTCCCAGCTTCAAGCTAAGATGTTTACTTAATTTGCAGGCTGACCAGACATATCACAGTCAATTCTACATGTTATTATTGTAGATGCATATCCAGGAATTTCGTAACAAATCACACCAAATTGATCAAGTCAAATTATATGAGTCTTCCCATTTAGATAGGTTTTGCATTTTTTTTAAATTACCTGCTAAAGCCCAGGTGGGAAGAACAATAAACAATTTCTTCTTTATTCTTAGTATGAACTTTGTAGGATTCTACTAGTCTGGCCAAAAAAATCTCTGGGCTCTCGTCTTTTTCTTGGAGTATAGTGGCGGTTTTGGCATAATTAACAGGACCTTTTGCTGCCTCTCGTAAAACGTTTATGCATAAGAGGCGGTAGGCATCTAATAGAGTCTTGTGTTGGTCATCATTAGGATTCCAATTTGGATCTACTTCTGCAGCTGCTGTGGCTTTTTTTTTGCACTGTATTTCCATTACCTGGATACATTTGGGTTAAGACCTTTTCCTTAGCTATTTTGAATTTTTCTCGGTCCTCCAGGGAGAGTAAGGTGTTTAATAATTGCTGGATGTCTCCCCATGTGGATCTATGAGTTTGCATTATTGTACTGAATAGATCCACTATTTCATTGGGCTTCTTGCTAAACGTGCCATAATGTTGTTTCCAATTAAGTAGATCTGTAGTTGTGAAAGGCTGATATTGGAACAAGGGACAAATGATGGGCTGCCCCTGGGCATCAGTTCCATGACTCAAAAGTTCCCTTAAGGGAGGCAGAGTTTCTGCCTTCTTCAATCTGGTCTGGCTTCGAGTTCGAGAACTAATGGGTTTAGATTCTTCTTCTGTTTCTTCTTCCTCATCCTCCTGACTGAAAACTTTGTTTCTAACTATCTTTCTTTTGGTTTTATTTTTCTCTTGCATCAAACACACTTTCACACATTTCATCTGACATTTCTTAAGCCACAGGGAAACTGCTTTCTGATTGATCTGTCACTGATCTCACTAAAAGCACTCTTCTAACCTAAATTGTAACAGTGTCCTGGGAACACGATTACCCCAACCCATCCTAATAAAACACTACAGCCGACTCAGGATACCGGAAAGTTCCAACAGCTATCTCTGAGAACTGCGACCGTTTAACCAACCCCCACAATTCTAACAAGAGAATTTAGGACGACGCCTCATCTCCTAGGAGGGTGATCAGGCCCCCTCTTCACCGCAAAGTCGGTGGCTAACCCTCTTACATATACTCACTCTGCCGGCTTCTTCCTTCTTGGCCACTTGTTGAAATTTCTGGGTCTGGCTGACCTTTTGGATCCTTGACTTGGTCTTCTCCTGGCAGCGGGTTTTACGGCACCTCCTCACTGAAAGGTTCTTGTAGACTTCAATGGAGTCCTAATGGCTGGCCAGTGAACTTTTCCTTGGGAAGGTGTCGATCCCTGCCGGGGCAGCTGTCAGGCAGAACAAACGTCTTTGTTCCTTACTCACTTCGTGCAAGTCGCCAGAAAATGTTATGGAATGATGGGACCAAACAACATTTCGGGTCAGTCAGAGCCAGTTTATTTGTGCAAGGTTCAGAGCAGATTCATAGCTGACAGTCTGAACAACCAAGAGCTTTGACACAACTGCTTATATATGTTTTCAAGACAAAGGAGTTGGTGATCTAATACATTTTCCATATATGGTAAAATTACATTTGGTATCAAATACATGACCTCATATAGTTGTTCCATACATTTGTTATAAAATAACGGACACTTCCTCATTACTAAACCATTAGCTTCTAGTTTATAAGATTATTTTCAGCTGGACCACTTTCCTAAGTTCTGTAAGTACTAATGGAGTTTTTACTGCTGTCCTTAGGTGATAATTAACTCTTTGCCCCATACATGTCTTTTGTGTGGTTGACAGTGATGCTTTTCAGACATTCTCTATATGGCTGTCTTTCTGTGACAGCTAGGCCTCATCAGAAGATATATTACCAATAATGGGGTTTAACTGACTTTAATATAATCTCCAGCAAACA
Source organism: Ptyas mucosa (assembly GCA_012654045.1). Lineage (NCBI taxonomy): Eukaryota > Metazoa > Chordata > Lepidosauria > Squamata > Colubridae > Ptyas > Ptyas mucosa. The sequence continues at coordinate 9,738 of WNWU01006633.1, read as the reverse complement.
CGTTTCTCTCAAACAAGCACATTTTCTTTCTTACAATACTGTGAATAAAGAGGGCCCTTCAGTGGTCATCTAGCTGAACCCGCATCATTTGCATTATTCCCCCCTCTGAAAGTTTTTTCAATACAGAAACTTTCATATAATATCTAGTACAATATGACTAATCTAGGCAAGGGATAGGTATTTCTTGATCTTCATTCCCTAATCTTTGAGGTACTCTCTCCATTCTTTTCCAGACTCCATTTCTACATATGTGTATGTTTCAGAGTTTTTATCTTCCAGAACATGCTCTGTCACAACTAATTCCTTTTCAGTCGGTATCCTTTTCATTGCTCTGATAGATAGCTGTTTCAGCACCAGGATGGCACAAGGAATAAAAGCTCGGGATCCAGGCACCCAAGAAAACCGCATGTCAGTTGTTTGTAACCTCTGACCTATCTTGGATGCCCTATCCTGCAATTCCTTGGCAACTTCTCTGACCACACCTATTTTAGGGAAAAGGTGTACTAGTGTGCATGTTTCTGTCCAATTTGTTGGCAAACATAAATACGCATTCTTCCTGCATAAGAAGAAAACTCCTTTTTTCCCCTACACACACGCCTATGTTCACGGAGAAAGCATGGGTCCAATGGTTCTTTTCATTAGTCCAGACCCCCAAAGTCCCCGCCACAAACATTCCAGCCAGCGGCTGTAATGGGACTTCTAGTGAAGGGTCCTTTTGCTTATCTCTGAGGATTGGGCCTTCAAAAAGATACCGGGAGGTAGTATTCCCAGGGGGAAAGAAGATACATAAACCTGTGCTGGACCTAATGGAGAGCCAGATAGGGAAGCGAGGGGGCTGGAATAGACACCTTTCCTTGGATACATTCCAGACTCCTTCCCTCCTCCCCATCTTGTGATGATGGCGGTTGGTGGTAGTGAGAAAGTGACCTTATGGTGAAATGAGTGGTGTGCAGAAGGAAAAAGATTTTTTGTTAGTTTTACATCCCTAAGGTGCATTCTAGGACCAAAGTATATTTCTGATGGACATTGTTCTTCTGTCAGGGATCCTACAGGCCTACCAGATGTCTGATGTCTCTTTACACACAGAGAGGGTGTTCCTATGATTTCTACACTGGTGGCTGTAGGGCCAGCTATTGGAAGGCGGCTTATTCCCAGTCTTTTGAATGGGTTATAAAAATCTCCTTGCCTTTGATGTTGCTGCTTTGTTTTTAATATCCCTTTTAAGGACTAGGGTAGCTTTTGTCCTTTCCCAGAGATCTTGCTCAACTGGAATAGCATGATAAAATGCAGGTTGTGGACAATGGTGAGGGCAAAGGCTTGGATTCTAAAGAAGCATTTTGAAGGGCTTCCTAAGAAGAGTGACTTTGAATTAATAGAGATAAACCTACCAGATCTAAATGATGGAGAAATGCTGCTTGAAAGTGTGCTGCTTGAAAGTGTGTTTCTCAGTGTTGACCCGTATATGAGAGTATACAGTAAGAGACAGATGAAGGACTAGCAGACAAACACAACCAGCAGTTTTGACCCAAGGCAGAATCAGACTGATTAACGAGACTTTGACCTAATTCCAGTATCCTTGACATGTAGTTCCCTTTCTTTAATTGTTGCAGGGGTCCGTTCTCTCTTTGTTCTATTCCCCCCTTTACCAAGATTGTCAAACTCTTGACCCCAGGTCTAGGAGTTGGTTTAGGACTAAGGTACCCACTCCACCTTCTGATGCCACGTTGTTGGAGGGAATGGACTTGACCCAAAGTGTCCCTATTCAGTGTCCTGATGCTGCTTGGTTCCTTGGGATTCTTGACATCTTCAAATCCTTCTGCAGGGACAAGGGGATTTCTTGGACACTGACACAACATTGGGAACTACTGTTCAAGATATTATTACTTAGTAGACCCTTTGCTAAAAAACATCCAAAGCCATAAAAATCATAATGAAATCATGTTCCTAGAGAAGAGAATGATTTGAATCTCCATCTCTTGCTTTCCATCTGGAGCAGATGCTGCAAATGGGGAGTTTGTGGTGGGTTTAGCTGCCTCCAAATAAGTATTTTGTGTGTGTGTGTGTTGTCACAGTTCTCATATGGGTTGCAAGAGTTGATTATACTGATACATGTTGACTAGTCATGTGTAAGAAAAACATAATCACTTCCTTTCAACACACACATACACACAGGGCTTTAATATCACAACACCCTTATTTTACAAACTCACCATGTCAGGAAGAGGGTTAGGGATATGGGTAACTTGGGAAAGAGCAGTATCAACCTCAGTCCTAGGCTTCCCACAGAAATGGTCCTTATATATAATACAATACCAATAGTAGAGTTAGGATAGTAGCTGCCCAGAGTCCCCACACCCAATCTTCCTCAAACATGAGTGTTTTTAATAATTGCTCACTGGATTCTATCACTGTTAATGGGTTTTACATTACAAATTACTATCATGGAATGTTGTCTGCCTTCGTTCCGAGCTTCGGCCGTGCGCTGGGAACCAGCTTCTGGGGTGGTTCAGCAAGGCTACCGGATCATCACCGTGCGTTGAGAGTCCGTTGCCGGTTGGACTCAGCAGGGTGCATTCTTCTTGAATTTTAGCACCCATGGCTTGTCAGTTTTTGTCCCTTGGTAGGTGACAGGGTCACCCTGATCTGCGGGTTTCAACCTTGTCCAGTGGACACAGGATTTTCCTTCTAAGGTCTTAACTGGTTTGTAATTGTGACCTGCAGTTGTAATGGGGGGGGTGTACATTCTTGCATATAACACCTCAGTTGGTTGACATGATTGTTGTGCTGCTGTAACTGCAAAAGTAATCTCCTTGCTTCCACTCCCCCCTCTTTGAACTAGACCTGGCCAGCCTTGAAAGTGGTGTTTACACAAGGCAGGGGGCCTACCATACAGACGTTCAAAAGGAGACAGCTGGTATTTAGTTCGTGAGGCAGCTCTAAAAATGTACAAGGCCATAGGAAAAAAAAAACTTGAAGCCATGTCAAATGGGCTTCTAAGCACAGTTTGGTAATAATTGCTTTCAATGATGTATTAGCCCTTTCAAAAAAAAATTTTTTTATCTTTTTTTTTTTTAAGATACATAAAGCTTGAGTTAGTGCATACACTTCACATGTTTGAACAGACCAATTTCAAGGCAAACCCCCTGCATCCAGGATCTCTTTAGTGTGTCCATTTATAATAGCATAAAAAATTGCTTCTCCTTTCTCCAGGGGGAGTTCCTCAAAATCAGGTCTTATTTTTGTTTGTAAATCAATTACTTCAGCACAATACTGTTCTTATCCATACTGATCGATTGATCTGGTATTGGCTAAGAACTGTACTGGATTCAAATTGTGATCAGTAGTTAAAATCAAGTTTGTCTGCTGCATTAAAATTGTTTCATATTTTAGATGGGGTGCTCACAATAAGGGCTCCCCTGTCACTGCGTTCTTGTATTTCCCAGCTGAGCTCTCATTTTTGGACTAATAGACTTACTGTAGTTTTGCCAAGTCGTTATCAGTAACTAACTACTGCACATGCCTACATATTTTCTCACATTCCTTTTCTAGCCTTCTTACTCCTTTGTTCTCTCTGCCAAGAGGTCCGGCAGGAACGCTGCCAAAGATGTAGCCAATTAGCTAATAAGAGTTATCTTTATTTTTACTTTTACAATAAAATGAGTTTTCTTAGAAATACTTCTTCGGGTTTTATTTTCTTAATGTATACTTTCGAGGAAAGCCTCGGTCCAAACCTCTAAACCGGGGTGCGATTATCCCAGAGCCAGGATGGGATCAATCAACTCCCTGACACCTGGTAGCAGTCGGACGGTTAAAAGTTATGGGTTTTCCCTTGTTTGTTACTTCTGATAAGACCTCTAGGCTAGTTAGCTAGAATGATTATTTTGCGACTGCGGAACGCTAATTAGTTATCTACTAACATGCCGAAGAAGAAGAAAAAAGGCAAAATGAAACAAAGATCATTCCTCATAAGTGATGTGATTGATCTTTCCAAAGAAAGAAAATTCTCAAACTTCCAACCACTTGCTACAGCCACACGCCTGGAACAACAAGGGGCCGAAGAAACACAAATGCTTTCAGAAAGGCATCAAGGGAGAGATAACAGAAATGCTGCTTTTGAAGATGATGAACTACGACTGAGGTCAGTAGCTTTTTTTTCTCAATATGCGTGCCCCCAAACTGTCCTCCCAGAGCCCTCAGATTTGGAAATGCTTGGTGCAAGGCCAAAGTTTTCACAAACCACGGAGAATTTTTCCTCCCACACAGAGAGAGAAAAGATTTGTTATTCTCCTCAAAACTCTAAGCAAGCTATTAAAAGTTATCGTGATCTAATACAATTTTATGAACACGAACTATCCCAGGCAAAGATGGATTTGTTTATGCTTGAGCAAGATAAGAGAGAGCCTCGTGACTTAAAAATCTCTAAAAGCGCCATTTTGGCTTCTTCTTCAGAGCCAAAGACACACCCCCTGGTGGATTCTGTGTCAGGCCAATTAAAACAGAGAGCAATGCACACGTCACATGAAATCCTCCCTGATCAAATTACAAGTGCCACGCAAGCAGACCTGCCCGAAACTATAGGTGCAGCACCATCTGCTGGCGAAAGTAATTTACTAGAGGAAGCTGAAAGGCAACACAGTTTACATGAACATTTTGAATTGTTGCAGCAGACGTTAGCAAACGTGTCCTTCGCTCGTTCAAATATTCAAGCTGAAATGCCACAAGTGTTTCCACAGACCCAATCTTCTACACCCCCTGGTGGTGCTGGTGTCTCTATAGATGGAACGCAAGAACTCTTAATGCAGCAAAGGCAAGCTCAAGCACAAATGGCAGCTGGAATACAGCAGATTCCAATGCAACAGCCACAAATGCCTGCATATGTACCTCCAATGGCACAACCAAGACCAGCTCCTGGTCCACCTCCAATGGCACAGCCAGCATATCAAATGCATGTTCCTCACCAGGCATTTTCTGTTGCCCCACTAACTGGTGAGTCCAAACTAAAAATGTCAGGACAGAATTATAAAGCCTGGGTCAGTGAGATTACACTATTGCTTCTCAGAGAAGGCACTCACTGCATGATTTTTAATCCTCCTGCACAGCCATGGACTTTTGCAATAAGAGACTTAGAGATTAGAGCTCGCACAACATTATTGATGTCCATGGATACTGAATTGCAGGTCACTTTTCCGCCTGATGCAACAGCCCAACAAATTTGGGCCCAATTGGAAAATTGCTACAGGCCCGTTTCAATTGAATCTTCGTGTTTGCTCATGTCTGAGCTCCACGGTTCGAGATTGAAACCTGGTGATCAAATTGGAGGACATTTGACCAAATTGAAAGGAATCAGAACAGAATTGAGAGAAAGAGGTCATAATATTGATGATATTCAAATGATCAGCATTATCATTAACTCATTGAACTATGACTGGAAAGATGCCGTTACAAAAATTAACCAAGTCCCTATTGCTCAACGCACAGTCGACAATATATGTAGACTTTTAATTGAAGAAGAAGCATTCATGCTAGCCACGCCACATTTGAGAGGACCACCCGCATCAAGGGCTCAAGCGAGGCGTTCCTTCCGAGGAAGGGCCTACGTTCCAAGGATGCCAAGATGCAACATCTGCAATCATGTGGGACATGCCACCTGGGATTGTCCCCAACGAGCTCCAGCTCCCGTCTCATACCAGCCCAGAGGAACAGATTCCAGAGGCAGAGGTGGAAGACAAGGTCGTCGTGGTCCAAGGCGTGATACACAAACTCCACTTGCTACATTGGCTTTAACCAATGATCCACAACCTCATCCAGAGTACAACAGACGACTCTTGTGGACTTTGGACAGTGGTGCAGCATTGCATGTTACCTACAGAAAGGAACTTTTCACAGAGAAGCACGAGCCTGAACCTGAACTACGTGAACTTTATTCTTTTTCCAATCATCCTTGTCAGGTCAAAGGAAAAGGAACTGTTTATGTTGAAGAGCTCGATACATTCATCTCTGATGTTTATTACATACCAACAGCAAACAGCAGTTTACTTAGTCAGGCCCACTTATCTAGAGTTTTAAAGTTCCAGGTTCACCACCTCGAGAAAGCAAGTTACATAGTTAAAAATGGAGATATTGTTGCTGAAACCATGTTGATTGGTGGTGTTTATTACTTAAAGCCAAAGCCTAAATCGCAAGCACAGGCAAGTATACAAACTCCAAAGGGGAGCGCAGGCCCAGAGAGAGATATTCCAGAGAGAGATCCTGTTGCTACTCCAAAGGCTCCTAAAGCCAACAAAAAGAAAATTAGGAAACAGGTTGCTCAGAGCAAGCCTGAGGTTCCTCACAAAACTGTAAATGTTGAAAATTCACTAACTGATAAACCTTTGCATTACAGGTGTATTCACAAATGGCATAGAAGATTGGGGCATGCCAGTTTCCGTGTTCTTAGAAAAATGCCGGAATTCGCAAAAGGTTTGGATCTAAAGGGGTGTAAGGTGTTTTTGGATTGTGCTGTCTGCAAGAAGGCCAAATCCAAAGCAGCAGCCATTCCCAAACACGCTACACGCCTGTCAACACGCATTTTTGATTTGGTACACACTGACATAGTCGGTCCTTTTCCGCCAACACTTGGTGGCAGGAAATATTTTCTAACAATTGTTGATAATTATTCTAGATATGGATATGTATATCCTATGAAAGAAAAATCTGAGACTTTTCAGATCTTTAAAGACTTTGCAGCCCTTGTTTCTACCCAACACCAAGTTCGCATCGCCAGAATCCAGAGTGATCGTGGTGCTGAATTCATGTCTCAGCGTTTCCAGGATTGGATGCGTAAGAATGGAATTATCCATCAGACTTCAGCTCCTTACACGCCAGCTCATAACGAAGTCGTAGAACGACGACAAGGGGTCCTGCAAACTATGATGCATTGTCTCCTAGAAGACGCCAACCTTAGTATGCCATACTGGGGTGAAGCTATCAAATATGCAAATTACATTGTCAACCATACTTGGAGCAGTGTAATAAATCAGACTCCTTTCTTCATGATGTATGGTTACAAGCCCGATCTCAAAAACCTCCATATTTTTGGTTCATACGCTATGGTGAACATTCCCTTAGCTCAAAGGAGAAAAGGAGGTCCAGTAGCAAAGAGACTGAGATTTATGGGTATTGATGATAACTCAAAATGGAGCAAATTTATTGACTCTAAACATGTAATTGTGATTTCCCAATCTGCTAATTTTGAGGAAGATGTTGACTGGTCCAGGATTCATTCCAATGATCCTGGAGTTTATTTTCCTAGAGATGATGTTGTTGATGCCACGCAGCCTGATGACCAAGATTCACAGGCGAAAGTTCCATCCACCAGTTCTTCTCAACCTGATGTTCCGTCTTCGCAAGCCGCGGATGCTGATGCTAGCGATGAATGTGAGGACGAGGACGAAGCAGAAGAAGAATGGACTGTTGTTCTGAGACGTTCCAAGAGGGCCACAAAAGGAATCCCTCCACAACGATATTCGTGGCAACTGACAAAAGCACCCTTGCCTTTGATTTGCAATGTTACACTTCCACCTGATACGTTCACGCACATCCAGTATCTTCCTGATTCAGAGCAAGAGAAGTGGTATGATGCAATGCAGGTTGAAATGGACAGTCTAAAGAAACATAAGGTGTTTACTCCTGCAAAACCTCCAGCAAACAAAAGAATCATTGGCACTCGATGGGTCTACAGAATCAAAAAGAATGGTGAGTCATTGTACAAGGCCAGACTTGTAGCTCAGGGTTTCGCTCAACGTTATCCTGAGGACTATACAAATACCTACTCACCAACAGTCAGAACTGAGAGTGTAAAAATTGCTTTAGCCACTGCAACTATCCTTGGTTTAGAAGTTTTCCAGTTCGATGTTGACATGGCTTATCTACATGCTGACCTAGACGAAGAAATCTACGTGAGAGGTCCTCCAGGTTTCTGACAGCAAGAAGGGGATACCTGGTTTCTACAAAAAAGTCTTTATGGTCTGAAACAGTCTGGTTTAATGTGGTACTTATGTCTTACTGACAAACTAAATTCAATGGGCTTTATTAAGTCCGAAACTGATGAGTGCATGTTCACAAAAAGATCTAACAATACATATGAAATAGTTCTTGTTTATGTTGATGACATTGTTTATATTGGTCCAAATAAGCAGATGAGTGAAAGTTTTGCCAAAGCTTTGCAGAGATACTTCACATTGAAATCTTTAGGTCATATTAGCACTTATTTAGGTGTTCAGATTGACAAAATGTCAGTGAGTTAAGTTGCATTTTTTCATCGCTGCCATAATCAAAGAGGAAAAGGGAAAAAAAACCGGAGCGAGCAGTACAGTTTGAAATTTAGTGCTTGGCATTTGAGATATTGTCCTTCTCCCCCTTCCTTAATAGATAGGGTTACCCAGGTGATGAAGGGAGGGGGACATTCCTGTGATCTGAAGCAGTTGGCAGAAGAGACTGACTTGGAAGATGGCCAATGGGCATTGAGATATTGTGAGGCAGAAGGGGAGGGGTTTGGTTTCGGAGAATCAGTTTTGGCTGCATATGAGTTTAGGTCGGATCGTAAATTCTTTAATAAATGAGAGATTCATCAAAGACTTTGTGTTTGAGAATGAAGTTTATTTGAGATTACGCCGAAACCTGACACAAAACACAGAAGGGGTTTAGTCTTTCACAAGAAGATAAAATTGAGCAAATTTTGCATCATTGCAACATGAAGGATGCTAACACAACAAAGACACCCATGCAAACAGATTTTCACAACTTGACACAAGAACCGAGTCCTGAGTTCGAGGATCAAACACTTTATCGTTCAGTCATTGGGTCACTGTTGTACATTAGTAGTTGGACCAGACCGGACATTGCACTTAGTGTTAATCTCTTGTCACGACACGTAGGTAAGGCAAAACAGTTTCATTGGACATGCGTTAAGAAATTATTGAAATACCTAAAGCACACTAAACACATGAAGTTATTGTTAGAACCAACACATACTGATTATGCAGAATTATGTTGTTATGCAGATTCTGATTGGGCGAGTGATAAGAAATCACACAAAAGTACTTCAGGTTATATGATGTTCTTGAATGGATGTCCTGTTTATTGGCAAGTGCGTAAACAGAATTTTGTTTCTTGTTCATCTACTGAAGCTGAATATGCTTGTGTTTCAGATGCATGTAATTCTCTAACTTGGTTTGATGCTTTGGTCACAGATATCTGGACACGTCCGATTCGACCAATCACCGTGATGGAAGACAATGAATCGGTGGTTTATATTTCTGAATCACATTTCACAGGTTCTAGGTCCAGACACATTGACATCCGTTATCAAAACATAAAACAATTGGTGAAAAAAGGTTTTGTTAAAATGCAATATGTATCTACACATGATCAGATTGCTGACATACTGAACAAACCGCTCCCAGCAGCTCAACACGAGTATCTGCGTAAGAAGATGTGCCTTATTTGATGATGTACCTGATGTTCGCTCAACTGGCAAAGAAGGGGATTGTCACTGCGTTCTTGTATTTCCCAGCTGAGCTCTCATTTTGGACTAATAGACTTACTGTAGTTTTGCCAAGTTTCTTATCAGTATTAAGTGCGCATGCCTACATATTTTCTCACATTCCTTTTCTAGCCTTCTTATTCCTTTGTTCTCTCTGCCAAGAGGTCTGGCAGGAACGCTGCCAAAGATGTAGCCAATTAGCTAATAAGAGTTAT
>WNWU01006632.1:0-10616 GCA_012654045.1 Ptyas mucosa | reverse complement strand
GACCTGCGCAGTTCATTCTGTTCTCCGTCGTCCGTCTGGAAGGTGGCTGCTCCGGTGTCCTCCGACCCTCGCCCCTGGGATGCCTGCCGCTGGGTCGTTGAAGGTGCCGGCCCTGTCCGTGCGCCTCCGGCCTTGCTGCTGGGCTGCGAAGTGGTCGTTGCAGGTACCGGCTCCGGTGTGCCGCCTCCCGACCCGCTGTTGGAATATATCTGCTGGTCCGGTTGGTCTCTTCCCTGGCCTGGATGCCGATCTTCGTAGGCCGGTAAGTCCCTTGGGTTATTTTTATTTTTTGAAAATTGTCCGTTTCTTGTAGACTTGTGCTGGTCGACCCTGTCTGGGTGGTGCAGGTCGACCTGGTCGGGTCGTTGTTGCTTGGGACGGGGGTCAGCTGGACGGAAGATTTCAGACGGGCGGTGTAGTTCTTGCATGCAGGGGAGTCGTAGGCCTCCCTCACCGGGTTGTTGTTGGCCCTCTCGGTTGGGCATGTCCCGGTCTACTGGCGTTCCCTGGAGTTCCCTGCCGTCGGGGTAGCGTTGGGCCGCCTTGCCGGGGAGGTGTGAGTTTTCGTTGCCGTGGAGTCCCCTGTCTACTCGGCAGTTGCAGTACGGTAGCTGGTCTGCTGGCTGGCCGGTCATGTTGGGGTAGTACGGCCCTTCCTCGACTGGGTGTTGCAGGGCTACCTCACAAGGGTGGTGTTGTCCTGCCCTGCCAGGGTGGTGTTGCCCTACCTCGACGGGGTGGTTTTGGCCTGCCTTGTAGGGGTGCTGTTGTCCTACCTCGTCGGGGAGGTTTTGGCCTGCCTTGTAGGGGCGTTGTTGTCCTACCTCGTCAGGGTGGTTTTCGCCTTCTCCTTCCCACCGCTTCCGGAGTTGGTCGATGTGACGTCTACAGACCACTCCATCTTGCAGTTCGATAGTGTAGGACTTCGGGCCGGTTGTGCTCTCGATTCTCCCCTTAAGCCATTTCGGCAGGCCGTGGAAATTAAGCGCGAAAACCGGATCTCCTGCAGAGAAGGCTCGGAGGGGGCGGCTCGCGGTTGCGGTGACCTCGGAGTGGTACAGGGGGTGAAGTCGGTCCAGGGGTGACCTCAGCTTCCTGCCCATCAGCATTTCGGCCGGGCTCTTTCTGGTGGTGGCATGCGGCGTAATATGCTGTATCAAGAGGAAGTTGTCGATCTTCTCTTGCCAATCGCCTGGTCCCATCCTGGCAAGGGCCTCCTTGGTGAACCTCACCATCCTCTCAGCTTGTCCGTTGCCAGCCGGTCTGTAGGGGGCAGAGAGGGCATGGCGAATGCCCAAACTGGCCAGGAACTCCTCCATTGGTTTTGAGGTCAGCTGCGGGCCGTTGTCGGAAACAAGGACGTCCGGCAGCCCGTGGGTAGCGAATAGTCGCCGGAGGGCTCTAATGGTGACTTCAGTAGTGATGGATGCCAGGGGAATGACCTCAAGCCACTTGGAAAATGCGTCCACCACTATCAGCAGGAACTTCCCTTGCATCGGGCCTGCAAAGTCTATGTGTATTCGCGCCCACGGGTTGCTCGGTGTTTCCCATTCCGCAACAGGTGTTTGCGGAGGGGCGGGGCGGACTTCTTGGCACGGATCACATCTGGAGACCCAGTCCTCAATGTCATTGTCCAGTGATGGCCACCAGACGTAGCTCCGTGCCAGTCCCTTCATGCGAACGATGCCAGGGTGCCCCTTGTGCAATGTTTCCAAGGTCTTTCGGCGCAAAGCCCGGGGAACCACGACCCTGTCACCCCAAAGCAGGCAGCCCTTCATGGTTGACAGTTCCTGCTGCCTCCTTGCAAACGGCTTGAAGTCGTCAGTCAACGGTCCCGCAGGCCAGCCGCGCAGCACCCAAGACATCACTTGCTTCAAAGTCCGGTCTTTCTGGGTTAGCGCCGCGACGTCTGCGGATGTGACCGGGCAAGCCAGGTCGCCATCGATATGATGCAGTCCCAGGGTGGGGGCAGGGTCCTCCACTAAGTCTTTTGACGGGCATCTGCTCAAGGCGTCAGCGTTGCTGATGTTACTGCCCGGCCTGTGGCAAAGTTCGTAAGAGTACCCAGCCAAAAAAATTGCCCAGCGTGTCATCCTGGGCGATGAATAGTTAGGTGTGGGCTTGCTTCCCGACAGAAGGCCCAACAGGGGCTTGTGGTCTGTGATGACCGTGAACCTCCGTCCGTATAGGTACTCGTGGAAGCGCTTGACGCCAGCAACGATGGCCAGGGCCTCTTTGTCCAATTGGCTGTAATTTCTCTCGGCGCTGGACAGCGTCTTTGAGAAATAGGCGATGGGGGCTTCCTTCCCGTCCGGGAATTGATGGCTGAGGACTGCTCCGACGCCGTAGGGGGATGCGTCGCAAGTCAATAGCAGGGGGAGCGTCTCGTGGTATTGGATGAGGACACTCTCGGACGAAAGCAGGTTCTTGACAGCTCTGAATGCTGCGTCCTCTTCCTTCCCCCACCTCCAGGAAACCGCCTTCCCCAGCAGGCGATGGAGCGGTTCAGCCACGGAGGCTTTCTGTTTCAGAAAGACACTGTAAAAATTCAGTAGTCCCAGAAACGCCTGAAGCTCCGTCTTGTTTTGAGGGGCTGGAGCTTCATGGATAGCCCTAACCTTAGATTTAGTGGGGTGAATGCCGTTCTTATCAATGAGATAACCCAGGAACTCGACTTCCTGGACCCCGATGATGCACTTGTCCCTCCTGACTCTCAAACCCTTCTCCTTGAACCGCTGCAAAACCATGCGCAGTCGCTCAAGAAGTTGGGTTTTGGAGTGGCCGGAGATCAAGACATCATCGAAGTAAGGGACCGCCCCTGGAATGCCTTGAAGAAGGCGTTCCATAAATGATTGAAAAATACCTGGGGCTGCGCTGACCCCAAATTGGAGGCGCGTGCATTTAAATGCCCCTCTATGCGTGACAATGGTTTGTGCCTCCGCAGTTTTTTCATCCACTGGCAATTGCTGGTAAGCTTGGGCCAGGTCCAATTTTGCGAATATTGATCCGCTCCCAAGTGAGTGCAGCAGATGTTGCACCACTGGAACCGGATATGCGCTCTGCTGGAGGGCCTTATTTATGGAACACTTATAGTCGGCGCAGATGCGCACAGACCCATCATGCTTCATCGGGGTCACAATGGGGGTCTCCCATGCAGCATGATCGATCGGTTCCAGGACCCCCTGGGCGACAAGCTTATCTATCTGGGCGTCGACCTTGGGCCTCAGGGCGAACGGAACCCTGCGGGGCTTAAGCCTAATTGGGGTGACATTCTTGTCCAAATTGAAGGAAATGGGTTTCCCCACAAATTTCCCCAGCTTACCATCGAAGACTTCCTTGAACTCTTCGATGATGGCGTCGAGTTCGTCCCTACGAATTTGATGGATCCCGCTGATAGACAGCCCCAATGGCTCGAACCACTCCATCCCCAGCAGGCTCGGGCGGTTTCGCCCCACGACAGTGATGGGTAGGACGCCCTGGAAGCCGTGGTAGGTGACCTGGAGCGAAGTCCTCCCCAGGATCTCAACAGGGTTGCCGCCGAAATCGACAAGACGGGCCCGTAGGGGCTTGAGGTCTTTCTTCGAGATGCCCGGTTTCAGGCGCTTTAACTGGTGCCAGTCCATGATGGAGTAGTTCGATCCCGAATCAACCTCCATAGAACAGGGTGTTCCTTCCACGATTACGGTGGCATGGAATTTTGCGGCCGCATCGTCAATGGTGTGGATGCCGGAGGACAGCTGCTCAGTTCTGACCGCCGCGTAGCCGCCGCCCCGTTGCTGAGACCTGGCAGAGGACCGTTTGGATGGCCTCTGGTTGTCTTGCCGTTTCTCGCCCCAGCCGGGGGGAAACGGACCCGGGGTAGGTGCTTCGGCCCTGCAGGCTTCAGCGATGTGCCCCCGCTTGTTGCAGCGTCGGCAGATAGCGTCTCTCCAACGGCACTTGGCTCTGGCATGGCTTCCTTTGCAGCTGCCGCAGGGCTCGATCCGGGCGCCATCTTGTGTGCGCTCGCGACGGTTTTGGCGGGAAACCTTGTGAACGGCCATTTCGTCGTCGGAGCAGGAGCTGGCAGACGACTCCTCAGACGAGCTTTTGGGTTGGCGGTGCAATTTGTGCACCCCTTTAGCCCTACTCATGGCGGCAGCCGCCTTTTCTGAGATCTCGGCCGCGATTGCCTCCTCAACGACGTCTTTCAACGCAATCTTCTTTCGGCTGAGGAACTTACGTTGCAGTCCAATGTCCCTCATGCCGAAGACAATGCGGTCTCTGATGGCGTTCTCAACGTTGTCAAACTCGCAGTTTGACGCGAGTTGCCGCAGAGCTGCCACAAAGTCCTTGATGGGTTCCCTTTCCAACTGATTCCTTTGTTGAAAGGTGAATCTGTTGGCAATGGGAGTTCCCGTGGGAGCGTAGTGCTCCTTCAGCACGTCTTGTAGATCGGCCCAAGACATCTCCTCGATGTTCCTTGGAGACACGAGGTCGATGGCCATCTCCAGCACCTCGGAGCCGCAATGCGCTAGGAACAGGGCTCGTTTCCGTTCATCGGAGAGGTCTTGATAGTTGTTTCCCCGCAGAAACTGGCGGAAACGAACCAGATAGGAGGTCCATTTCTCCACTCTGGGGTCGAATTTGGAGATCGGAGCCATCGCGGCTTGTGACACCTCCATCTTCAGTGACTTCAGCTCAGTGAGAAATTCTCGATGAGTGACTTAGCTCCGCGTGGCGGTTCTTTTCAAATCCTTCGTCGCCAGTGTTAGATCAGGCGCAGGAAAGAAGACAAGACCAGCGGGGTCTGTTCAACAAGTTTTATTCAGCTCTTAACTAAGTCAGAACAGACGAACGGCTGTGCTGCCGGAGCCCTTTTTATAGCGCTCCGGCAGACCAGCCGTCCAATGACAGCGGTTTAACTTTCCCGCCCGGAGGATTAACCAATCCCCGGCCGGATGTCCTTATAAGGACATAACAGAAAGTGTCAAGAAATGGAATCGTAGCGAAATTAAAAGACAATGAGATAATAAAAAGGAATTTAAAAGATGAATATGCTAATTCAAGAGGGGTGGAAGGGAGGAAGAAGGAGAGAGAGGAATGGGAAGAAAGGAAAGAGGGGAGGAAGGAAGTGAGGGGAAATAAGAATAGGAGAGAGGGTTAGAAAGGGGGAAAGAGAGGAGGAGAGGGAGAAAGGAAGAGGAAGTAGAGAGGGAATACGAGAAGATGGAAGAAGAAAGTAGAAAGAAAAGAAGGGAGGGAGAGATTGAGAAGAAAGATTGCTGTACAATAAAAAAAAGATAAAATGGAAGAAAGGCAACCCCGAACATGCATAAATGTACTAGGATAAAGAATGAGTTATTAAAAAATAAAAGAGAATAAATATGCGTTAAAACAGAAAACTAGAATTTGAGGGCGAATTAAGATGTTGTTTATATAAATAAGCATAGAAATTTTAAGACATGATTAAAAAATGGAAAAAAGAAATTTTGGCAAAAATTGTAACTGAGTAAAATATACTTGAATATGTTATATTGTATAAGTTACACTCTGTTCATAAAATATGCAGGTGAAAATGGGGGGGAGGGGGATAAATAAAACTTGATTTTAAAAAAAAGAACTTTTTGAATCCTAAGCTTGTCTTCTGGGTATTGGCTATTCTTATCATCTTAGCATCATCTGCAAATTTGATGAGTTCCCCTTCTATTCCCTCATCTAACTCATTTATGAAGATATCTGTAATAGAGGAAACTGCCAGTACTCCTGACCTGTGGTTTATTTCTGGATGGGATTTTTTTCTCTTTTACAGAATTCACAAAGACTGGCAGATGAACTGATTTTGAGAACATTTTTGTGGTAGTAGAAACCACTACAAAGTCTTTTTGTTCTTCCATTTTTTGAAGGATTGTTCTGGATGGTAGATCTATCTGAGTAAGCACTCCTGGGTGCATATTTTGCTGTTGTTAGTAATTCAGTTGAAGGACGTTAGCACCCACCCCTTTCCTAGAAGAATGAAATGTTTTAGGAAATATTAAAAAGGCAGAATATTATGTTTCCCTGGATGAGAAAAGGAGAAACATGTTTTTAAAGACAAAGCAACTCCCTGGCCCCCCTTCAGATCTAGGTTGATGGGATTAAGACATGGCCCTCAAGACATGATAAGATTATCCTTCTACCCATCTAGCAACAAAACTCAATATGGCACCTGGGGAGATTGCATCACTCAGCAAGGCTCAACCAAGCTTAGGACTCAGGGCAGCCTACAGAGTTGCCTGTGCATGGCCCCATGGGAGACTGACAACCAATCAGAATACAAGCTCAAATTCAAAAGCCCAGAGAGGGCATAAAATTGAGACACTCTCAGCATCTCTGCCCTTTTTCTTCTTCACCCAACATCATCAAAGCTTGTGATCCTGTCCACCATTAAAACCATCTTTCCAAACAGCCACCATGTTTCCAGTGTCTTTCTCCCCCCCCTTGGAACTGAACCCAGAAGGATATTTCTTCCAACACAATGTTTGTGGAGAGTCAACCTCAAAGATTCAGGTTGATTTTATTTGGAGAATTTAATCATCTTTAGGAACATCTATAGTATAGCAAGATGTGCAGAACTTTATTTATTTATTTATTTATTTATTTATTTAATTTTTATACCGCCCTTCTCCCAAGGGACTCAGGGCGGTGCACAGCCACAATAAAACAACATATATCCATAAAATTTAAAAACAATTTAAAACATATTAAATAATTTGGCCCTTATATTAAAAAACTAAAACACCCATTAAAATTCATTTTTTAAGCCAGCCCAGCCTGTTGAAACAGTAAACTCTTAAGGGTGAAAGGTACGTAGGTCGGGAATCATATGTATCTCTGGGGGCAATTCATTTCAGAGGGCAGGTGCCCCCACAGAGAAGGCTCTCCCCCTGGGGGTCGCCAGTTGACATTGTTTGACTGACGGCACCCTGAGGAGCCCTTCTCTGTGGGAGCGTATTGGCCAATGGGAGGCTATCGGTGGCAGAAGGTGATCTGTAAGTACCCAGGTCCTAAGCCATGGAGCGCTTTAAAGATGGTGACCAGCACCTTGAATCGCACCCGAAAGACCACCGGGTCGCACAGGAGAGGTGTTACATGGGTACCCCATGTCGCTCCCATAATCACCCACGTGGCCGCATTCTGGACCAGTTGGAGCCTCCGAGTGCTCTTCAAGGGGAGCCCCATGTAGAGAACATTACAGTAGTCCAGACGGGAAGTGATGAGGGCATGAGTGACCATGCGCAGGGCATCCCGGTCCAGAAAGGGATGCAACTGGTGAATCAGATGAACCTGATAAAAAGCCCCCCTGGCCACAGCCATCATATGATCTTCTAAAGACAGCCATGCATCCAGGAGGACACCCAAGTTGCGAGCCCTCTCTGAGGGGCCAAGATCTCACCCCCAATAGTCAGCGATGGAGTCAGCTGGCTATACTGGGACGCCTGAAACCACAGCCACTCGGTCTTGAAGGGGTTGAGTCTGAGCTTGTTTCTCCCCATCCAGATCGGCACGGCCTCCAGGCACCAGGACATCACATTAAGGGCATCATTGGGGTGGAGATGTGGGTTATATGAGTTTTGTAGGAAGGAAGATAGTCATTGGTGTTCAGCAATGTAGCAGATTGAAGAAGACAAAATGGATGCATGGGCAGACATACTGTAGAGAGTAAGGAGGTTGATCTTGAGAGAGATAGGTTATCAGGCAAAAGAGCTGGAATCATTTTTTTAAAGTTCAGAAGTTCAGAACTATTAACAATCTTGACCCTTCCCAGAAGATGAATTCTCCAAAAAGACTAGGAGCTCTTAATACCTTGAATGAAATTAAACCTCAGCAGCACTGTAGTTCTTGTGCAGGGGCCAGATAGATTGTCTCTAGGGTGACCTACAAGAGATTTCTTTGCACTTTATGGTTGAAGAGGAGTAGGGTTCACTTGGGACAAATGGTGTGGGCCATAAATTACGTGGGGCAGAGCTGACTCCACTTAGATAAGTGCCAATATGTTGCTCCTAATAAATACCTGGATTTCTTTTGAAACCTGGCTCAAGGCTCATGAATTAATTAGGGCATCTGTCGGAACCCTCACAATCATCTTTTAATGACCCCATAATCCCTTGCAGGGTAGAGTCTGGGCAACTGAATGGAACTGAGTGTAACTGGCCAGATGCCCTTCCTATCACCAATGCGGAGATATATTCAACAGATATAATCTCAGCATGCCCAGAAAGAGGAATATCTACCTCTATCCAGGATCAAACTCACAGCCTCCTGATTGTGAGGTGAGAGCCACTCTCTGACCCATCATAATGTACAAATGTATATATTGTACATATGTATCATGTGATATGTCTATATGCATCACATATACATTTATAAAGTTTATACCTCACTTTTACAAAATATCTCTGCTTTACAAAACAAAACAGCTCTCCATTCTTTATACAATGAAAAATATGCAATTATATCCTCCATTTCCTATTTGGAGTAGAATTCCCATAAGGAGGATGGCACCATCGGACGCTGCACCCCACATGACCCCTGGGGGGGAATGTGGATTGGATAATCCTGACTGAACGGTTGGGGGAAGGGTTTTAGGGATGCTTTCTAGATGTAATTTTCACGCCTATTGCCTCAGACCTTGCTTTTCTTTGGTTGCATTCAGTTCATACTCAGTAAAAGTACCTTTCTCTATGAAAATGGAGTCGGGGTTTTTCTTTCTTGGTTACTGAAAAGAGGCACACCTGACATTCTGTGTATGGTTTGCCAATTGCACAGTGGCAGATAGGACAGCACTCCATCATCATTGCCCAGAGGATGGAAGAACTTTGGAAGAACTTTATAGCTCCCGCTGCCTTAAGAGAGTTCAAAACATTCTTAAAGATCCATCTCATCCTCAGGACCCTTTTTTTAAACTATTACCATCTGGCAGATGGTACAGGATAATAAAAACAAGGACAAATAGGCTGAAAAACAGCTTCCATATCAGGGCAATAGCCATATTGAATTCTATGCAGGGGTGAAATGCTCCCAGTTCGGACTGGATCACCCGATCTGATAGCAATGGAAGCGGGTGGTTCAGTGAACCTGTAGCAAAAATCCCTGCCTCCACCCCCCCCCCCCCCCCAGTGGAGCTGCACAATCATCAGAGGCTTTTTTTTTTACTTTTAAAAGTATTTTTTTCTACAACCTCTTCGGCCAAAAAAATGCTTTTTTTAAAAAAAGCCTCTGATGATCATGCGGCTCAGCTGGGATAGTCAGAGGCTTTTCAAAGCATTTTTTTCTGCAACCACTTGGCCGAAGAGGCGGTAAAAAAAATGTTTTGAAAAGTCTCTGACGATCTCAGCTGAGTTGCCTGATCATCAGAGGCTTTTTTCTTTTAAATGCCTTTGACAATCCAAGCTGAGCCGCGCGATCGTCAGAGGCTTTTATTTTAACTTTTAAAAGCATTTTTTCAGCTGAAGAAAAAAATGCTTTTAAAAGTTTTTTTGTTAAGTCTCTGATGATCGCACGGCTCAACTGGGCATGGGGGGAGGGGGGGACAGGGATTTTTGCTACCAGTTCTCCGAACCACCCACCGCCATTGCTACCAGATCAGGCAATCCGGTCCGAACCGGGAGCATTTCACCTCTGCTTCCAGAATGTTTACAAATATTGCACAACATAGAGAGCGTGTACTACCTAAGATTCCAAGAGGGAATAATGACCAGTTTTTACTCTCAGTTTCTTTCTCATGATGTCTGATGCCATTCTCCCTATATAAGCCACCATTGAAAACTCAAGCGGAAGAGAATTTTCATCCTGTATGTCTGAAGATATTGTTTGTATCTTGCAACAAGTAACAAACCTCCTTTGTGTTTGTGAGCGAAGGTTTCTCCATCATTTCAATGAAGGCAGGAGTGATTTGAGCCAGATAAGAAGAATGCTCCTTTGTCAATTGGAATTCCATTGAACAGGCCACTTAAATGGCAGGCTATTAGCTTAAAAAAAGAGCAAGGCAACCAGTGGAAACTGAGGGTTCGAGATACACAATTTCAGGATCAGAAGTGTCCATATCCTGTTCTTTCAATAAAGCATTCAGATCTATGCACACTTTTATTGGAGGATAGGTGGGTTTAGCTGCATGTCAAGCTGCACACAGACTAACGTGTCGTGAGGACAGAACAGGTATGTTTCCTGTATCTCAAGCTTCTGTGGCCACACCCTATTCAGCATCCTCAACCCAGTGGTGAGATTCAGTCGGTTCTGTCTGGATTGTGCGAACCAGTAATGGTGACTGCGGGAGGCTCCGCCCACCCGCCCGATGTAATGGGTGACTACTGCACATGCACTGAAGGTGGACTCACTTTTGCGAACCTGTAGGGAAAATAAGTGAATCCCACTTCTGGCTCAACCCCGTTCTTTTTTATCACAATATTTGATGAGCTGTGCTGGAACAATGGTTAGAATGCACCCTTGACAGCTAATTCTGCGGACTGCCAGCAGTTCAGTCCTGACTGACTTAACATTTACTCAGCCTTCCGTCCTTCCGAGGTGGGTAAAATGAGGACCCAGATTGTGGGGGGCAATATGTTGACTCTGTAAACTGCTTAGAAAGGGCTGTAAAG
>WNWU01006631.1:0-13334 GCA_012654045.1 Ptyas mucosa | reverse complement strand
TTCCTTCCTTCCTTCCTTCCTTCCTTCCTTCCTTCCTTCCTTTCTTCTTTCTTTCTTTCGAACCACACACTGATCCATCCCAAATGACTCTATGCCACTTAAAGACCTGCTCCCATTAACTAAGTTAAAAAGAAATGTCAATGTCATGATATAATTAGATTACAAATACAATAACCAAAGTGTTGAAAGGCCTCTCAAAAAAAGAAATAGAGGAGGTGGGGAACATATAACATGATGTGTCGAATTCTCTTTGGTTCTTTGGAAAAAGTCTAAGTGGGGTAATTCTCAGTCACGGAGGAAACGCCGGTCATGCTTGGGAGATGACTCATCTAGTAGTCATAGGACCGAGTCTGCCAGTCAAAAGAAGTCCCGCCTCTTCCTGTATCCAGTTTTTCAACTCGGTCTGGTACAGGACTGTCGTGTCTGTTTAGCTCTCCCTGTTATTTCCTCGTGGGGAAAGCTTTTTGGCTAGATTTCAGCTTCTTTTCCTGGCTATTTACATCGGAGCAGCAGGATTATTTTAAAATCAGCTGGGGAGCGCTAGGAGCGTTCCGGCAGCCACGAGCAGCCCCACAACAGTGCGCACATGCAGAAGCACCACTGCGCTTACAGGCAGCATTATTTTGCCCTTCTGGACCATTTGGGAAGGTTTCCTTGCCTCCTGCCTTTGTTGGAGCCCTGTTTGCTGTAGTTCTTGGTGCAAGGCTTTTCCGTGCCTAATTTTGCTACGTTTTAACACCCTTTGGCTAGCGGCTATTTCCAGGTTCCCGCTTGGCCATCCTGACCTTCTGGCTCCATTCCAGCTTCTCTCCTCGCGCAGTGAGTTATCTGAACCACCAATTGTTCCCTGTGTGTGTGTTTGGAGGGTGTTTTTCCCCCATTTGGCCTCAATTTCTAAACTGTGAAAGTTTTTCAGTCTCCAAAATGGCGAATGCTAGAAGCAATAAATCCCAGCTAAAGGGAAGAGAGGCCATAATTCTGATCCTAAAGAAGGATCTTCAGGGGACCCTGGTCCTTCCAAGGCAGCCAGAGTTTCTACTAGGTCCTCTCATTCCAAGAGTGTTAATCCTGCATCATCATCCAGGGAAGAGTCCAGGAGGCAGAAGGCCATGGAAAAGGCTTTTCAGAAGGCTGCATCTGGGGCCTCTAAAGTTTCCTCTCCTGCTGTTTGGCCCTCTAAATCTTCTGCCCTCCCCACTTTCAATGTGGCTATTTCTCCTTCTCAAATGCAAATAGAACAGGATTTTTCTCCAGGTCATTCTACTCAGGGTGAAAATGTGGCTGCTGATGCTTCTTCTGTATTTCCACCTGCTAGGCCTCTATCCCCCATTGTGTCTGTTCAGGCCCCTCCCAGGCAAGAACCACCTGAGGTTCCAGCTCCAACTGGTAATCAAGGGGCTGAGGTTCCTTTGACTTTAACTCCTGCTTTCGCAGAGCTTATTTCTTCTTCAATTAGACAGGGTATTGCTGAAGGCCTGCAGCAAAGGGCCTCTTCTGAGGTTTCCAGTTATGTGAGTCAGCAAAGTCGCTCAGTGAGGGCCCAGGCTGTCTCTGATCCTGTGGATTGTGAAGAAAGGGGGGATTCCCAGGACAATGCAAATCAAGGTTCACTATCAGAAGGTGAAATTGCCCTGGATCAGGATCTTTCTGAAGATGAAGGTCTGGAGCCAGACCAGCCTTCTTTCATTGGGCTTTTTAAGCCTCAGTTATTTAAATCCCTGTTATATAAAGCACAAAATGTTACTGGTCTGGGATGTTCTTCTTCTTCTACTCAAAAGGAGACTTCTGCTTCATCTTCATGACAGCATCCTTCTTCATCATCATTATTTCAGGAGCCTTCGATTCGTGCAGAGGTGGTTCCAGCTCCCAAGCTGTTTTCTGATGTGGTCCAAAGACAATGGTCTTCTCCTAGTTCTGGCCCTATCCCTAATGGTCTAGACAAAAGGTTTTACAATATGGCTTCTGAATTTACTAACATTCTCTAAGTTCCTTCTGTAGATGCACCTGTGGCTGCTCTTTCTTCATCTTCTCCTATTACTGGTCCGTCAGAGGAGTCTCTTCGTCCTGAAGATAAGAAGGCTGAACGTTCATTGATCAAGGATCACTAGGCTTCCGCTTGGTCCATTCAGGCCTCTTCGGCCGCTTCCTTTTTTAACAGGGCTTCCATACTTTGGCTTTGTCAACTGCAGGAATGGCTTCCTGCTTCTGATGTGCGATCCCACCAGGACATCAACAAAATTCTGGCTGCCGTTGAGTTTTCTGCTGATTCCACTCTGAACGCGACAAGGTTTTCAGCGAAGGCTATTGGAGCTTCAGTGACATCGCGGAGACTTCTATGGCTTTGGCAGTGGCAGGCGGATGCCTGCAACAAGTGGAGGCTCGCTTCTGTTCCTTTCTTGGGGGACAAGCTCTTCGGCTCGGCATTGGACCTGCTTCTCATCGAGACGAAGGATCACCGCAAGGTTCTGCCTTCCTTATTGAGGAGATCTGATTTTCGTCAGCAGAGTTCCTTTTGTTCCCATTCCTTTCACGCTGACTACCCTTCATTCCAATCCAGGCCTCAACGTTCCTCTCAGCCCAGAGGTGGACAACATCAGGATTTCCAGGTCCTGTTTCTCTTCCTGCAGGGATCCTGTTTCTCTTCCCGCAGGCCCTTCAAAAGAGGTAGGGGTCGCCCATTCCATAGATCCCGTTAGTTCTCTCTCCCGAATTCCTGACTCCATGATTGGAGGTCGGTTGGCATATTTTGCTGACCAGTGGGAAATTTCAGTTTCAGACCCCTGGATTAGGCGCATGATTAGATTTGGTTTAACCCTAGAATTTTCTTCGGTTCCTCCTAGCTTGTTTGTTAAGTGCCCAGTTTCCCACGTCAGAACCAAGAGGGTTCTGCTGGAGGAGGCTATACAACACCTTTTAGATATTAGGGCTATCCAAAGTGTTCCCCAGGCGAAAGTCCACCAGGGGTTTTATTCTTGTTTATTTTTAGTTCCTAAGGCTTCTGGAGGTTGGAGGGCCATATTGGATCTTAAATCCTTGAACAGGTATATAGTCTATCACCAGTTCAAGATGGAATCCCTTGAGACTCTCCTCCTCTCCATCCGTCAAGGTGGAGTATTTTTTGTCTTCCATCGACTTGACGGAAGTTTATCTTCATGTGCCCATATTTCCTGAACATTGGAAATTTCTTCGTTTTTGTTATCAGGGTAGGCATTATCAGTATAGAGCCCTCCCCTTTGGTCTCTCTTTGGCTCCTAGAGTTTTTACAAAGATCATGGCTTCCCTTACGGGCTATATGAGATCCTTTCCTGTTAGGATTTTGTTTTACTTAGACGATATTCTTGTCTTATCTAGTTCAGAAGCCCGGGGTATCAAGGATGTTCAGGTCACCCTTCAGAACTTGCAGTCTCATGGTTTTTTGGTTAATCTTTCAAAGAGCAATTTGGTTCCTTCCACTTGCATTCAGCATTTAACATTGTGATTTTACAGGTTTCCCTTACACAGGAACGTCAGGATAGCATTGTTGACGTGGCTGGTCAGGTTAGGGCTTCCCGTTCGTTTTCCCTCCTGGGCCTTTCCCACTTATTGGGGAAGATGGTTTCGGCTTTTGGGATCATTCCCTTGTCTCGGCTTCACAGCCAGGATCTTCAGGGGTTTTTGCTTCCATTTCAACGGTCCCACAGGAGCACCTCAGCGGCCCGAGTCCCCCTACCTCCAGCAGTTCTTCGGGCCTTAATCTGGTGGACCTCCTCGGCAGTAGCAAAGGGTTGCCTGTTTGGAGACCCTCAGTGAGTAAGCATCACCACGGACACAAGTCTCTTCGGATGGGGGGCTCACTTGGGGTCTCATCTGGCTCAGGGACAGTGGTCCATCCAAGAGAGAGGCCTTCACATCAACATTCTGGAGCTCAGAGCAATCTACCAGGCCCTTCGCAAATTTGCCCCTCTCCTTCGGGATCGGGATGTCTTGATCAGGACAGACCACGTAGCAGCCAAGCCCACATAAACAGGCAAGAAGGGACCCACTCCAAAGCCCTCATGCTGGAAGCCTCCCATCTCATCAGGTGGATGGAGTGTCACTTGGCTTCCATCCACGCCTCCCACATATCGGGTCTCTCGAATGTCCAGGCGGA
Source organism: Ptyas mucosa (assembly GCA_012654045.1). Lineage (NCBI taxonomy): Eukaryota > Metazoa > Chordata > Lepidosauria > Squamata > Colubridae > Ptyas > Ptyas mucosa. The sequence goes on along the minus strand of WNWU01006631.1, from coordinate 9,205 downwards.
CGCTCTCAGTCAGTCAGTGGTGGACCAGACGGAGTGGAGTCTCGATCCACTTCTGTTCCAGGACATTGCAACATGCTTCAGTCTCCCAGCGGTGGATCTCTTCGTGTCTGGATCCAACCACCAGTTTCTGAGGTTTTTCACGAGGTTCCCTGTTCAGGGAGCCGAAGCTGTGGACACCTTGATCAGCCCGTGGCCTTGTTGTCTTCTTCTTTATGCTTTCCCACCTCTTCCCCTCAACTCCAGGGTCATCAGGAAGCTGTTGCAGGAGCAAGCTGAGCTCGTCCTTCTGGCTCCCTACTGGCCACGTCACCCATGGTTTGCAGATCTGGTGGCTCTCTCTGTTGCACCTCATTGGCAGATTCTAGACGACAGGATCTCTCTGTGGCAGGGCTGTCTAGCTCATCCCAATCTTCAGTGGCTCCGGCTGACTGCTTGGAGGTTGAGCGGTTCCTCCTGTCCAAGGCTAGGGTCCCTTTGGAAATAATTTCTACTATCCAGGCTTCCCGTCACGAGTTGACCAACCGTATCTACAATGCCACTAGGATGGCTTTCTCTGTTTGGTGTTGCCACAAGAAGGTTCTTCCCACTGCTGCTTCCATCATTGATATTCTGGGCTTTCTACAGGATGGGTTCAAGTCGGGTCTTTTCCCAATACTCTCAGGAGACAGATCTCAGCTATTTCCTCTATTCTCACCTGCAGTGTCTCAGAGTTGGTTTCCACTCATCCTCTTATTTGTTCATTCCTCAGAAGTGCTTCCAATCTACGATCTCCGGCCATCCATCATTTTCCTACCTGGGATCTTAACAAGGTTCTCTTGGCTTTCACTGGACCTCCCTTCGAGCCTCTTCAGGAGGTCTCCCTGAAATTTTTGTCATTTAAGGTGGCCTTTCTCATTGCGATTACCTCAGCTCAGAGAATCTCAGAGTTGGCCTCCCTCTCAGTTCGTCAGGATCTCTGCATCATTCATACTGATTGAGTGATTCTCCATTTAGATCCTACTTTCATCCCTAAAATCAATTTGGCCTTTCATCGTTCTCAGGAGATTGTTCTACCCAACCTCTGTCCTTCCCCTCATCATCGCCTGGAGAAGGTTTGGCAGAAGCTTGATGTTTGTTGGGCCCTCGAGGTTTATGTCACCAGGATCTCTTCTTTTCATCATTCTGAAGCCCTCTTTGTGTCTTTCCAACCCCAGTCCATAGGTTTGAAGGTCTCCTCCACAACTTTGGGTTGTTGGCTCAGAGCTATCATTTCTTTGGCTTACGAAGCTAAATCTCTGCCAGTGCCTCACGGCATTACAACCCACTCTACCAGGAGTGCGGCTAGTTTGGCAGCCTGGTCTACCCAGGCTTCACTCGAAGAGGTCTGCCACACTGCTACCTGGACTTCACCATCCCCATTTATCCAACATTATCAGTTGGATGTTTATGCATCTGCAGAGGCTTTCTTTGGAAGACGAGTACTTCAGAGGGTCCATTCCCAGGTTGACAAGGGGAGCCGGCCTTCTCCCTCCCAATAGGTACCTGGGCTTTGGTATATCCCAAGCGTGACCGGCGTTTCCTCCATGACTGAGAATGGGTGTTGGTCTTACCTGATATGCTCTTTCTAGTTCACTAGGAAATGCCGGTCACCCCCTCCCTGTTGGACCAGCACCTCTCGTGCTGGGCTTTGGCTGTTGGGGGGGGGAGGGTGTCCTGGGGACCTTTTACTTCTATTTCATCTTTCCAGACCCAACAGTCTGCCTTACATCCTAGTCTCAAAACTGGATACAGGAAGAGACGGGACTTCTTTTGACTGGCAGACTTGGTCCTATGACTACTAGATGAGTCACCTCCCAAGAGTGTCTGGCATTTCCTAGTGAACTAGAAAGAGTGTATCAGGTAAGACCAACGCCCATTCTAGCAAAATGTTTCATGTTTGGCATTTGTTGACTGGAATTGCCCCCCCCCTCTACTTCCAATTCTGTTTTCTGTTATGACCCTTTTGTTCAAGTCCATGAATATCATCATTCTATTTTCCTACTCAAAGTCCCTGGGGAGCTTCACTGAATATCTATTGATTTCCCCTATAATTACCTATGGAGTCTTAGCTTTGTATCTTCTTCTCAAATCCCTGGGGATGTCCAAGGGACAATCCAAAAAACAGGTCAAGATTGGAAAGTGTTATTAATTGTGGGACCCGAGAGCTAGAAATGTGACAATCTGTTCTTTGAGAAAGGATATATATCTAATTCTAATTAGTGAGAGGGGTTATTATCATTATTAATTTTTGTCATGTTTCATTGCTGCAGACAGAACTAGTTCATATGTGGTGACAGAGATATTTTCGAAGAAGATGGAATTTTTCATTACAGTTATGGCCGTGTTACTGCCAGGTTTTACATGCCATACTCCTCAGATTAATGCATGTGCTGTGGGGAAACCTCCCCATATGAAGCACAAGTATTTTTTGTCAGGCGATTTTATATTGGCTGGGATACTATCTCAGTTCTACATGATATCTGATCCAGTGCATTTCAGAAGGCATCCCGCTGAAGAATTGGTTGATGAGCCCATGTAAAGACTTTCTCTTCTTAACTGTAGCATATCTCAAATCAGATATTCTTCTGTAATAGGATGCTTGGACTGAGTTAATTAGTATTATTATTTGCAACATAAATTATTTCTTCTGTTTTTTGCCGGTTAGTTCCTTCATTCTAAATATAGATTGCTACCCACGGATATTTCTCCCCTGCCAAATTAATAATGAACACACTTGATGGTTTTTGGATTAAAAATCTGTATTCAGTTTTTCTCATTTACTTACTGTTGTACAAATCACCAACGTTTAGCATGGAATCAGTCTTTGTTGCCAATTGAATGTCAACATTTCATGATTTAACAGTTGCTGTGAATATTAGGGAATGATGGTGCTATATAGCACTTTGAACTTGATTTCTAAACAGGTGCTTCAGCAAGCATGGAGCACAGATGTAGGGTCTGTCTGCCCTAATGTAAGAGCTACCTCTATAGTTAGGATAAGGAAGCTGTGTGAAGGTCAGAGAAAAAGACTTATATACAACATTTACCTTCAAGCATGCTTCAAAAGAGATTTTTCACTTAATTGCTCTATCTGATCTTTATGGAGAAGTTTATCAGCATAGCCTTATATCAATTTGAGAATATAACATTTCTCTATTCTTTCTGTCTCTGTCTCTGTCTCTGTCTCTGTCTCTGTCTCTGTCTCTGTCTCTCTCTCTCTCTCTCTCTCTCTCTCTCTCTCTCTCTCTCTCACACACACACACACACACACACACACACACACACACACACACACACCTCCCTCTCCCAAAAAACCAACCAGTGGGAAAATAGAACAGCTAAAGATAGGAAACTAGAAGCGGGTCTGACAATTACAGCTAGATGATAACAAGATTATTAATGTAAAGCAATTCATCTGTTTCCTCATGAAAAATCTATATAATGAATGAATCATAACAGCCAGTCTTCATCAAGTGAAAAATTGTACGTTTATGTTTTTCCTAAGAGCATTTTCTCTTTCCTCTAAAATAATTTGTTGGACACTCTGAAATATTTCGGCAGACTATTTCCATTATTATGCAAGTATTTTATTAGATTCCATACTCTTACATTACCTCTCATATAATTTACACATCGTTCATATGATTGAATACATCTCTGGCAGTGGAAAACATTTTTGAGGCATTTACATGATTTCCTGAATGGTAGTGTGTACAATCAAGTTTTGTGTGTAGTGTTTAATTGAAAATAAAATATATGTAATGTCACCTTCTGTGAGAAATGAAATATATTTATAATGAATGAAAGAGCCATAACAGTCAGCCTTCATCAACTAAAAAATTGTACTTTTATGTTTTTCCAAAGAGCATTTTCCCCTTTATCAAAAATCATGTTTTAACTCTCTGAAATATATTTGCAGTCTATCATTAAATTTCATACTGTTATATTAGAATACTGTACAGTTTCTGAGTGCATTTACATGATTAATTTAGGCATTTACAGGATTAATTTACATTTGTAGTGTTCAGTTGAAATATTAAAAATGTATGTGTAATGTCACATTGTTTGAGAAATGAAATATGTTTTGGAATATATCTCTTATTGCAGATTTTTCCTACAGAATTATCAACATATTCTGACATTGGCTTTAGCTATAAAAGAGGTCAATGAAAACAAACACATTTTACCCAATGTGACTCTGGGTATGCACATCTCCAATAGTTATTTCATGGCGAAATGGACATACTTGGCTTCAATGGAGCTTCTCTCAACACGGAGCAGATTCATCCCCAATTATAAGTGTGATGCCAAGGACAGGACAATATCTGTTATTGCAGGACCTAACTCTCACATCTATCCCTACGTGGCAAACGTCTTGAATGTCTACAAGATGCCCCAGGTAAGATTTGCCCTTGAATGAAATGTAATGGGCTGTGAGAAGAGCCTTGAGAGAGAGGACGAAGAGGCATAGTCTAGACAATGATCTGATAAAAAGTATCTGAGCCCCAACCAGAAAAGAAATTTGGGGAAGCAACTCAGAATGGACTTTTCCTTGTTCTTTCAAATGTAAAGGAAGAGGAGAATTCTTTTAGACTTGCAAAAAAAGTTTTAGTAACAGAAGCCCACAAGTTTGAAATCAATGCTCCCCATCCTTTTACATTTTAAGAGTTACGAAGAGATATTTTAGTTACTGTCCTTGATACAGTCTGAATCCAAACCAATTAATAGACTATGATTCCTTGACTGACTTATAAATACACTTTATAGAAATGTCGATACATTTTTGTGAATACATTTTCTTACTGTGTTTTAATAACCACATTCATTCATGATTAAGAAATTCAAGGTGTTATTATTTGGGAATTGTTATTTTGCTCTTTAAATTGCAGAATGGTTTTCCTTCCTCTCTCTTGAAATCAGCCTAGTTAATGGCTTAATTAGAGATGAGCAATTCCATCAGCTAGAATGTGATATCAGTAATTATAATTTAATCAGATATTAAATGTGGTAGGATTGTGGGACATTTGATATCTGAAAAAAAATGGTTTGAGTCTCTTTAAAGCAGACACAATTTTTGTCTCTCCAATTTTCAATTGCAATTTTTTGAAAATGGGAAAAGTGATCCAAAGATATAGCAACAATTGCATTTCAGGTCACAAAAAGGTTGTTGCTCCACCTTTTCTACCCCTGTTTGAAAGAGGGGAGGGAAAGTCTTTGATTTTTGGTACTTTCTCTTGAGGTTGATATAAAATAAAATGGAAAGTTAGAGGCAGATACATGACCCAAATGTGAAATAATTGAAATGAAAAGAGGAAATTCATTCTCTGTGCTTCAGAGGTGCTTTTTCAAAAATTTATTAATTTATTTATTATTCATTAGTCACATTTCTATAAAAAGCAACTGGACTTTGTTTTACCTTTCACTTCTCATTCAAGAAGCTTCCTCACTTGGTCAGAACCAAAATTGGTTTGGCTGCAACTGCCAAAAAAGCCAATACAGTCCTAGGCTGCATCAACAGAGGCATAGAATCAAGTTCATATGAAGTTTTAGTATCACTTTATAAGGCTTTAGTTAGACCACACTTGGAATATTGCATTCAGTTTTGGTCACCATGATATAAAAAAAGATGTTGAGATTCTGGAAAAACTGCAAAGAAGAGCAATTAAGATGGTTATGGGACTGGAGGCTAAAACATATGAAGAACAGTTGCAGGAACTGGATATGTCTAGTCTAGTGAAAAGAAGGACTAGGGGTGACATGGTAGCAGTGTTCCAATATTTGAGGAGTTGCCACGAAGAAGTGGGAATCAACTTATGTTCCAAAGCACCAGAAGGCAAGACAGAAACAATGGATGGAAATTAATCATGGAGAGAAGCAACTTAAAACTAAGGAGAAATTTCCTGACTGAGATCAACCAGTGGAACAGTTTTTCTTCAGGGGTTGTGAGTGTTCCATCACTGGAGGCTTTTAAGAAGAAATTGGGCATCCATTTTTCTTAAATGGTTTAGGGTCTCCTGTTTGAGCAGGGGGTTGGACTAGAAGACCTCCAAGGTCCCTTCCAACTTTGATGATGGTGGTGGTGATGATGATGATCAGAACTGAAGAAGCTTCTTTGATGAGAAGCAAAACATCTTCCTTAAAGAAAAGAAAAGTCCTCAGGATCCAATCTGGGTCAATCACTGCAAAGAGAGGTTTCGTCTTCCAAGCTTTTGGACTCATGTGGGACACCTTCTTTGGGGACCTTGACTCCTGCACTGTGGAAAAGAGACAGAAAAGGCAGGGTTCAGCACTGTAAAAGGACCCTGCCATCGCAGCCCGGCTGCTCTTCACCATATTCAATCCATAAGAAGCACAGATATTTCCACACACTTTTTTTTGGGAGGAGGGGGTGAGTGCATCTTATGGTACAAAAAATACAGTAGATCTTGGTTATTATGGAAGATCATAAATTAAGAGCAGATATTTTTCAAAAACAATGAATATTTCATTTTGGAAAATCATGTACCCTTTTTTCTATATTCAGCTGATATATGGGTCTTCTCCAACGATAGATGATAAGATACAAACTGTTTTCTTTCATCGTTTTTTCCCAAATGGTGACCAACAGATTATGGGTATTCTCCATTTGTTGCTGCATTTAAGGTGGACATGGATTGGGCTGATTCTCCAACCTGAGGAGAGTGAAAAGAGATTCATACAAGATGCTATTACTTTGTATTCTCAGAAAGGTATCTGCTTTGATTTCATGGAAGAGATGGCCAAGGAAACATTTTCTAATGATATTTCAGGAGCATTTAAAGACTTTGGTAAAATGTACATGATTATCATGAAGAGCACTACCAATGTCATTATCCTCTATTGTGAAAACCAAGTCACCGCCATTTTTAGAATGTTGCCCTATTTTACAGATTTTGAAGATATGCCCATTGAGAGAAAAGATAAAGTTTGGATAATGCCAGCCCAGATGGAGTATACATCCCTTCCCTTTCAAAAAAATAGGGGTATGGACTTTTTCCATGGTGTTATAACTTTTGCAATTTCTTCCAAGGAGATTTCTGGATTCGACAGATTCCTTCAGATGAGAAACCCAACTTCTGTAGTGGAAGACCATTTAATGAGAGTGTTCTGGGAAGAGGCTTTTGAATGCTCATTTTCTAAAGATAATTTAGATGAAGACGCTGGAATGCTGTGCACTGGAGAAGAGAAGTTGGAGAATCTACCTAAGTCTGTGTTTGACACCACCATGACTGGGCAGAGTTACAGCATCTATAATGCAGTCTATGGTGCGGCACATGCTTTACAAGCCATGCTTTCCCCCAACTCCAAACACAGAGCAAGGCCAGAAGTTGGGACAGAAACATTGTTGACTCAAAAAGCATGGCAGGTAACAAAAGGATAAATTAAACATTTCCTATTGCTCTTCTTTCTAATGCAATGAGCTCTACTACTGTGGATATGGCCAATGAAAACATCAAACTGTTGATTTTTAAGTCTTGTATGACTCAATTTTCCTCATCCTTCCAAGATTTAAAAAGTTTTGCAATTGTGAATAGATAACAACTTATAATAACCTTATGGAGGAAAAGGTTTAGATGCTGCAGTATCTGTGTGGTTGATAGAGGTGCAAAGGATGAAAGTTAGAGGAACATTAATTCTATGAAAGTGCCCAATCATGTTAAAGGGATGACACATAAATTAATACTAATCTTTCTTTCTTTCTTTCTTTCTTTCTTTCTTTCTTTCTTTCTTTCTTTCTTTCTTTCTTTCTTTCTTTCTCCTTTCTTCCTTCCTTTCTTTTTCTATCTATCTATCTATCTATCTATCTATCTATCTATCTATCTATCTATCATTTATCTATCTATCATCTACCTTTCCTTTCCTTACCATTCCATTCCCCTCCCCTCCCCTCTCCTCTCCCTCATTTTCTTTTCTTTTCTTTTCACTTCACTTCACTTATTAATTGTCTACCTCTGCTTCTGTTTAGCTCCATCACTATTTGAGAACCATCTCATTTAATAACACGGCAGGACAGAAAATTTCCTTTAATGAAAATGGGGATATAGAGACTGGATTTGACATTATCAACTGGGCCACCTTCCCAAACGAGACCTTTGTTAAAGTCAAAGTTGGAAAGATTGACCCAACAACTTCTCCAGATAAGCTACTCACTATTTCTGTACAAGACATCACTTGGCCTACCATGTTTAACCAGGTATTTCCTGCTCTGATTTCATACTGTGTGTTCTTTCCCTTTCCTTCTTGTTCACAGAATTATTGATTTGAATGGATCTTACCCTTAAAGTTATCAGACCAGACAGAACAGGGAGCTTGAAATACAAAGACTGAAATTTTAAGCCAGGTTTAAAATAATTTTCTGGTTTCTCCTTGTCAAATTTTTATGGTTTTAGCAGAACCTAATTCAATACCTAGAGTCTTTTTTTGTATTTCAAAATTGCCTTGATACAAAATTGCCTTGACACACACAAAAGACACATACAAGTTAAAGTCATTAAAGCTACATATGATGTAATTCACAACATTTCAACACAGATGGTGTGAAAAGTTTAATGCCTGCTGTGCATGCTGGGAGAGTTGCATCACAAGAGGATATGTTTGGAAAATTCATAGTTTATTTTGCCAACCGTGTATCTGAATATTATTCTATGCAATTTGAAGTTACGTTTCATTTTAAAGACTATCTTTTACAGAACGTTAATGTCATTGAAAAAAGTTGTGAAAAAAGAAGTAAAAAAGTCTTTGATTGAGGACATATTCTAGTCAGTGATTATTATATGCTGTGGTTGGCTAAAGCTGGTCTGCCTCTTTGGAAGGCAGGTAGACTTCTGCTTCTCCCTTCTCAGTTATGGCTGTAGTAATTTCTGAGTGTCTTTGCTCAATTCATCAACAGTTTTGGTCTCAGCTCCTTCACATACAACTGGCTGCTGTAGCTCTCCAACACACTCCATTTTATCTCTTCGACTGCCACCCACTGATCTTCTTTTTAAAGTTATATTTCATTTTTTTTTCCTAGGGTTAATTTCTTCTATATGTATTCTGCATTTCTACCAGTTTTTTTTTAATTCCTTTCCTTTCTTGTTGTCTGTTGTATATTCAAGCAAGCACGGAGGAGGTAGATCTACTCTTTTATCTCTTCATTTTTAATCCAGATTTTTCATTTTGCTTTTTG
>WNWU01006629.1:0-13884 GCA_012654045.1 Ptyas mucosa | reverse complement strand
CTACCCAGAGGGCTGAAAAAAGTCATTTCTGACAGGTCCTTGCACTTTTGACCAGTCTTCATACTTATGACTGGTCATCATTTATGCCCATTGTAGCATTCTTAACAACCATGTCACTCATTTCACAACTGCTTCTCTTCACCATGGTGACAAGATTTTTGTTTTTGTTCATCCTCTTTTCCACTTACAGAACTAGTTTATTGTTTTTCTTTGAAATCAATATTCAAAAACATTTAACCTACTGATGCCCCAATTAATGTAATTTTATTGATATCTATTTTTATTTTGAAATTTACCAGTAGCCGCTGCATTTCCCACCCTAGGCTTATACTCAAGTCAATAAGTTTTCCCAGGTTTTTTTTGGTGGTGAAATTGGGTGCCTCAGCTTATATTCGGGGTCAGCTTATACTCGTGTATATATGGGTTGTTGTTGTTGTGTCCTAAACTCAGATCAAAAAAAATATAATGATAAGTTTAGACTTCATTCTATGTAGATAGATATTATCTCATTTGTATTTCTATCACATTTTACTGCTAGCATTGCATGTAAACAATACCACATTTTCTCCCCTATTTTCCTACTAGAAAACGTAAGTACAACATTTGATTTTCTCCTGTGAAGGAGATTAGAGTGAAGGTGAAATCCAAGATAAAATGTGTTTGCACACTGTTCTGACAGCTTAACAGCTTCTGACATAGGCAGCTTAATAGAATAACAGAGTTAGGTGGGATCTTGGAGGTCTTCCAACCCACTGCTCAAAGAAGAAACCCTTAACAGATTAACATAGTTGGAACAGACCATTTAGGTCATCTAGTCCAACCCCCTACCCAAGTAGGAAACCTTACACCATTTCTGACAGATGCAGTCGTCTCTTCTTGAAAGCTTTCAGTGATGAAGCTGCCACAACTTCTGAAGGCAAACTGTTCCATTGTTTGAACACACTGTCACTGTCAGAAAATTTCTCATTATTTTCAGGTTGAATCTCTCCTGAATCAGTTTTCATCCATTAGTCCTTGTCTGGCCTTCAGGTGCTTTGGAAAATAGGTTGACCCCCTCCTCTCTGTGGCAGCCCTTCAGATACTGGAACACTGCTATCATGTCTCCCCTTGTCCTTCTCTTCATTAGACTAGCCATGCCCAGTTCCTGCAACCATTCATCGTATGTTTCAGCCTCCAGTCCCCAAATCATTTTGGTTGCTCTTCTTTGTACTCTTTCTAGAATCTCAACATCTTTTTTATAGTGTGGTGGCCAAAACTGGATGCAGTATTCTAGGTGTGGTCTTACTAAAGCTTTACAGAATGGTATTAGTACCTCACTTGATCTTGATTGTATCCCTCCGTTAATGCAATTTAGGATTGCATTAGCTTTTTTTATTGTTGCCCGACACTGTTGGCTCATATTTAATTGGTTGTCCACTAAGACTCCAAGATCCCTCTCATAATTACTGCTATTAAGCCTGCTTTCACCCAGTCTATATGTATACTTTTTGTTTTCTTGCCTAAGTGTAAGACTTTACTTTTCTCTACATTGAATTTTATTTTGTTAGATAGGGCCCAGTGTTCAAGTTTGTCAAGATTCATCTGGATCTTGAGCCTATCATCTAGGGATTGGCTATTCCTGCCAGTTTAGTATCATCTGCAAATTTGGTAAATTCCCCTTCTATTCCCTCATCTAAGTCATTTATGAAGATATTGAAGAGTACTGGGCCTAAGACGGAACCTTGTGGTACCCCACCACTTACTTCCCTCCATGTAGATGTAAGGACTACTTGTTGAGTATAGTTTGTCAGTGAGTTACAAAATCCATCTGATGGTGATGCTATCTATCCCGCTTTTTTCTAGTTTACCAAGAAATAAGTTGTGGTCTACTTTGTCAAATGGATTGCTGAAGTATAAGTATATTATGTCCACAGTATTTCTCTGTCTACTAATTTAGTCTCTATGTTGAAGAATGAAATAAGATTGGTTTGGCATGATCAGTTTTTAACAGATCTGTGCTGACTTCTAGTTATTACTTTACTCATTTCTAGATGTTGGCAGATCTATTTTTAAATTATCTTTTCCACTATCTTTCCAGGTATTGATGTTAGGCTGATTGATCTGTAGTTTCCTGGGTCTGATTTTTTCCCTTTTTTGAAGATGGGAACCACATCAGCTCTTTTCTAGTCCTCTGGTAGTTCCCCCGGTGTTCCAGGATTTTTGAAAGATGTTGTCAGGTCCCATAGATTCCTATACGGATGCTGTCATTCTGGTGGGAGGGAGGAGGCTTAGGGGAATCTCAGTATGGGGTTTCTGTTTTTATTTTTTGCTTTTCCTTGCTGTAACTTTTGGGACCTTGGGAGGGGGGAAAGGAATGTTCAGTGGTGGGTTCCTCCCGGTTCGGCCCGGTTCGGCCGAGCCAGTAGCGGTGACGATATGATGTCACCGAACCGGTTCTCTTTATTCGGGAGCTAGGCCCTCCTGCCCCCCGTTATTCTTATCTTTTATTTGGCCCCACCCCCAATCTATTCGCTGCCTCCCGAGTCCCAGCTGATCAGCTAGAAGGAAAAAAACTGTTTAAACTCTTGCCGCAGGGCTTCAAAGGGCCGCCCTACAGCCAATCAGTGTTAAAAGGCAGTGTGGTGGTAGACCAGGGCGCTCGAAAAACAAATGGGTAGATCGGTGCCTCAAAAAACAAATGAGTAGACCAGTGCCTCCGTGCCTCCAAAAACAAATGAGTAGACCGGTGCCTCTGAAAACAAATGAGTAGACCAGTGCCTCCAAAAACAAATGAGTAGACTAGTGCCTCCAAAAACAAATGGGTAGACTGGTACAGCTCTGCAAGCAGTTAAAAGCCTGGTAGACCAGTACCTCTGCTAAATCCTAAAGAATTGTCACATGACCATCAAGCCACGTCCACAAAATAAGCCACGCGCACAGAACCAGTAGTAAAAAAATTTAGGACCCACCACTGGGTTCCTCAAGCCAGCTGCCTTATCTCCAGAGAAGAGCAGCAGCATTGCCTTGGAGACCAGTGTTTATCACCTTCTCAGTTTGAGTTTCCCATAACATCTTCACACCTCAGGATTGGCTTGATAATGTATTGGACTTTGGGAGGGGCTAATCTAATGTTTTCAGTGGGAAAATTTAGTTCCTGCCTACATCTCTTGCTATCACAAACTTCCAATAAAAGTTTCCTTTTGAAATGGCTTTTGTTTCAAGAGTTCTGCTTTTGTGAGAAGACTGGCAAGGCAGGACTTTACAGTGGTTCTGAGATAACATCTGCCAACCTCTTTAGAATTCTGGGATCAGGTCCCAGAGATTTGTATTCATCAAGATGAGACAGGTGTTTTTTGCTTATTTTAACTTTTATTTCTAGCCTGTCTTTTATAGTTATGTTTTGATAGGTTGGACTATAGTTTCTTTTTGCCTGAAAACAGATGCAAGGAATGAGTTAAGCAGCTCTGCTTTCTCTCTGCTGCCTTACTTCTTTGCTCTCTTCTCTCTTTACTGGACTAACTGATTTTTTTCTTGTTATAATTAATTAATTAATTAATTAACTAATAAACAAACAAACAAACAAACAAACAAACTTTATTGTCATTGTATATGTTTATATGTATATGTTGTATAATATTTATATGTTGGAAGAAACTTTTTAAAAATTATCTTTGACTTTTGTTGCAAGTCTTTGTTCTTTCTGAGCCTTTGCTTTCCTGACTTCATCTTTGCAGATTCTGGCTATCTGCTGATATTCTGCCTTAGTTATATGTCCATCTTTCCATTTTTTATATTTGTCCTTTTTGTCTTTCAATTTGTCAGAGAGATCTTTGTGCAACCATGCTGGCTTCTTCTTGGATTTCTTGTTTTTCTATACCCCCATACCATTTCAGACAAAATATTGTCCAATCTGTTCTTAAAAACCTCCAGTTTTTGAATGTCCACAACTTTTGAAGGCAAGTTGTTCCACTGATTAATTGTTCTCACTATCAGGAAACTTGTCTTTGGTTCTAGGTTGCTTCTCTCCTTGATTAGTTTTCATTCATTGCTTCTTGTCCTGCTTTCAGGTGCTTTGGAGAGTAAGTTGATTCCCTCTTCTTTGTGGCAGCCTCTCAAATATTGGAACACTTATATCATATCACCACTATCTTTTCACTGGATGATTGTTGTTAGTTGCAAAGTCATGTCCGACCCATCGCGACCCCATGGACAATGTTTCTCCAGGCTTTTCTGTCCTCTACCCTCCTCTGGAGTCCATTGAAGTTCATGCTTACTGCTTCTGTGACTCCATCCAGCCACTTCATTCTCTGTCATCCCGTTCTTTTGCCCTCAATCTTTCCCAGCATTAGCCACTTCTCCAGTGAGTCCTTCCTTCTTATTAGGAGGTAAAAGTATTTGAGTTTCATCTTCAGGACCTGGCCTGAAGGGCAGTCAGGGTTGATCTCTTCTAGGACTGACTGGTTGAATGCCTTGCAGTCCAAGGGACTCGCAGGAGTCTGCTCAAGCACTGTAGTTCAAAGGCCTCAATTCTTTGGTGCTCAGCCTTTCTTATAGTCCAACTTTCACAGCCATACATTGCAACTGTGAAAACCATAGCCTTGACTATAAACGCTTGTGTTTGCAGGGTGATGTCTCTGCTTTTTTTTTTTATTAAAAAGTTTTATAAAAAGTACAAACATTTTTCCCACCCCCTCCCCTCTCCCTAACCCACCCACCCTTCCCTCCCACAAACCCAACCCCCTCCCATTCCCCCCACCCCCTCCCCCCTCCCTGAACTTCCCAGGACCAGCACAGGGTCTAACATTCAGCAAATCTAATCTAAAATCTGCTAACAGTACATTGTACTAGATTAACCCTAGATCTTTAACTCCTAGCACTCAAAACATTATATGCATAAAACACTAACAAAGTCAAATATTTCATTCATAAGCTATTTGAAGTTTTTTAGTCCGATATTTATTTTGGATATAATCAATCCATCTTCTCCATTCCCTTATATATCTTTCGTTCAAATGATCTCTAAGGTATGCAGAAATTTTTGCCATTTCTGCCGAATGTATTACTTTTAGTGTCCATTCCTCAATGGTGGGTATATCTTCCTTCTTCCAATATTGTGCCACCAGTAATCTTGCTGCCATTATTAAATTTAAAATCAAGTTAGTTTCTATTACTGTACAGTCTGTCATTATTCCCAATAAAAAGAACTGTGGCATAAACTTAATCTTTTTCTTCAAAATATTTTGGATAACCCACCAAATTTTAACCCAAAACGCCTTAATTTTTTTGCATGTCCACCATATGTGATAATATGTAGCATCCTGGCAATCACATCTGCAACATTTGGGCTGAAGGTTTGAATACATACAAGCTAACTTTTTCGGGTCTAGATGCCATCTGTAAAACATTTTGTAAAAATTTTCTCTTAAATTTTGAGCTTGTGTAAATCTCACATCTCTAACCCATATACTTTCCCATGTATCAATTGGTATTACTTCCCCTATATTTTGCGCCCATTTTATCATACAATCCTTAACTAATTTAGTTTCTGAATCTATTTCCACTAATGCTTTATATACCCTTTTTATATGCCTTTGGCTTTGATCTCTAATTTGTTTAATTAAGTTCTCATCCTGACACAAAATACCCATTTTTTGATCTTCTATCCATCTGGCCTGTAACTGGCCATATTGAAACCATGTTTTAATCACTCTTTCCTCTTTTAATTGTTGAATAGTTTTTAGTTGAAATACGTTTCCATCCCTATATAGAAGTTCTTTATATGTAATCCCATCTTGTTTTTGCTCTATACTTATATTCTCTAATATTATCTGGGTATTGTCCAAATTGGTAACTTATCATTTAATTTATATCAATATTTCTTCCAGAAACGCAACAGAGCACTTCTTAATATATGACTTTTAAAGATAGTATCCACCCTTTTATCATACAATAGATAAGCATGCCAGCCATAAACCAGGCCGTACCCCTCTATATTTAATATACTTTCCTCCATTAAATTAACCTAATCACTAACTGCTGATAGGACAGCCGCATCATAATACAACCCTAAGTTGGGCATTTTAAGGCCTCCTCTTTCCCTAGCATCCTGCATCATTCTCTGTTTTACTCGTGGTTTCTTCCCTGCCCAAACAAAAGTATTTACACCTTTTTGCCACTCCTTCAGATTTTTATCATTTTTAAGTATAGGTATCGTTTGAAAAAGGAACAGAAACCTCGGCAAAACATTCATCTTAACTGCGGCTATCCTGCCCAACAGTGACAATTGCAATTTTTCCCAACTTTGCATCTCTACTTGTACTTTATGCCATAATGGTTCATAATTATGCTGATACAATTTCATATTTGTTGTCAGGATATTAACCCCTAAATATTTAACCTTTTTAACAACTTCAAATCCCGTTATAGTTTCCATCTCCTCTTTTTGTTTTACCATCATATTTTTAGCTATTATCTTTGTTTTGGCTGCATTTATTTTAAAACCCGATACTTGTCCATAATCCTTAGTTATATCCATCAGAGCCTTAATAGATTGTAATGGTTGGGTTAAGGTAACCACCAGGTCATCTGCAAATGCACATAATTTATAGTCGTGCTGCCTAATTTTGATTCCTGTTATACTTTCTGATCCACATATTTTATTCAGCAATATTTCTAATGATAAAATAAACAACAATGGAGACAAAGGACAACCTTGCCTTGTACCTTTTTCTATATTAAAATTATCAGTTAAGCCTCCATTAATTATTATTTGAGCTGTTTGTCTCTGATATATTGCCTTAATTGATTGCACAAAATGATTTCCAAACTTCATCCTTTCCAATAGGTTGAGTAAAAATTGCCAATTCAGTCAATCAAATGCTTTCTCTGCATCTAAAAATATTAACGTTGCAGGGACCTGGTTATTCCTACCCAAATACTCCAATATGTTTACAATGTGTCTTACATTACTTTTCATTTGTCTGCCACTTATAAAACCTGTTTGATCATAATGTATCAGTTTGTATACTGATACATGTATAACTTTCATTAATCTATTTGCTAATATTTTAGCAAAAATCTTGTAATCTGTATTTAATAGTGATATAGGCCTATAATTTTTTGGATCTAAGTGATCTTGTCCTTCCTTTGGTATTAAAGAAATAAAAGCTGTCTTCCAAGATGGAGGTACCACTCTACCTTGTTGTATATTATTAAATAATTGTTTCAATGGGTCCACCATCTCTACCTGTAAATTTTTATAATAAACCGCTGTCAAACCATCCGTACCTGGGGCCTTACCAGATTTCAGTTCTTTAATTACAGACGTAATTTCTTCAGAAGTTATTGGCTGGTTTAAAATATGCCTCTGTTCTTGTGTAGCTAACAAAATATTCTCTTTCTGTAAGTATCTATCTAAATCTATATCTTGAATTTTATCAGCCATATATAATTTTGAGTAAAATTCTAAAAAAGACTTCTTTATCAATTCTTGCTGATAAAATTCTTTCCCTTTGTATTTTATTTTTTCTATTGTCCTTTGGCTCTGCTTTTTTCTCATCAAATACGCTAACCACCTACCCGGTTTATTAGCGTTACAAAATGTGTTATGTTTAGCATATTGTAAATTAGTTGCTGTTTGATCTGCTATCAACATGTTAAATTGTCCTTTAAGTAATTTAATTACCTCTTTAATTTTATTATCTACTGGATTCGCTATCAACATTGGTTCTTTTTTCTTTATTTCATCCTCTAGCAATTTTCTTTTTTCCCCCTGCTTCTTTTTGAATTTATTGTTCAGATATATCAAAATACCTCACGTGTATGCTTTGCTTGCATCCCACACCATTTCCAAAAGGGGTACCCTTTTGCATATTTATAACAAAAAATTCTTTCATAAATCTTTTACATTCCTTTACATTTTCCTCATATCTAAACAAATTTTCATTTAACCTCCACGACCGTTTAGGTCCCTTCCCATACTCCATTTCTACCCAGACTGGGCTGTGATCAGTTAACGTTCTTGGGAAAATCTTCGTGGTCTTCACCCTGGGGAAAAGATCAGTAGTTATTAAAATAAAATCAATCCTGGAAAAGGACTGATGTCGGTCTGAGAAAAAAGTAAAGTCTTTTTCTGTTGGGTTTCTCTCCCGCCAAACATCCTTCAATTCCCAATCCTCCATCAAGTCAAAAAAAGATTTTGGCAATTTTGCTCTTGTAAAAAGACTTTGTTTAGGTCCCATCTTATCTTCCTTTACATTTATAACTCCATTCCAGTCACCGAGCAAAATGCACGATTTATAATTCCATTGTGTCAGCTTTACTTGTAATAGTCTGTAAAAAGTATCCTGTTCTTGATTTGGTGCGTAAACTCCCACTATGAGTACTTTCATCCCTTTTATTAGTACTTCTATTGCTAAAACTCTTCCATGATCATCTGCTTCAATTAATTTTGCAATTAAGTCCTTCTTCAGGTAGTTAACTATACTATTTTTCTTATCTGGCGCTGCTGCAACATAATGTACACCCAATCTTGTGTTTATTAAGTATTTTTGATCTTGTAATCTAATATGAGTTTCTTGTAAACAAATTACATCATTTTTAAATTGTTTAAGATAACAAAATATTTTTCTTCTTTTTTGTGGTGAATTCAAACCATTAACATTCCAGGTTAAGAACCTAGTTCCCATCCTTAAATCTCTGAAGCCTTTGGAGCATTTGCTGGTTTTCACGCCTTAATTGACCTTTGGGTCTAGCTCCTCCCACAGCTTCTGTTTCGGTAGTTTCTTGTGGAACCATCTGTAATTGTTGCAGTCTTAGCTCTTCTTTACGTTTAGCTGTTGCGGCTCTAGTCTGTCTTTGATCCTTTGGTTCTACTGGTATGTCAATCAACTGTATCTGAAGAAGGTCTTCTTGGCTGGTCGAAATTGCAATGCCCCCTTGTGCTATTACTAACAAATCTTCTCTCTCCTGTGGTCTCTCCTCAATTAGTTGTTTCTTGGCTTTAATTTCAGGCGATTTTGGCCTTCCAGTCTTTAATACATTTAAGTAGAAATCTCTTGCTTTCTCCACTGTGTTAAGCCTGTATCTTTCTCCAGAATAGTTAACCACTATACCGGCTGGAACGTCCCATCTGTATTGTATCTGGCGTTTTCTCAACTCATCCACCAGGAAAGAGTACTCTCTTCTAGCTCTTAACATTTTCGGGGGGGATCTCCTTCATTGTCATCACTTCTTGTCCATCCACTTGAAGCTTGTTTTTAAAAGTGGCCTGTAAAATTTCCTTACGTATATGTCTTGTAGTAAAATATATTACAATGTCTGTAGTTAAATGTTTCTGCCTGAGTTGACTCTGTATAGCTTGTCAATTTGCCAGTCCAGCTCGCGCTTCTGGTCCACCATCAATTGTGCCAGTGCTGCTACCATCTTCTCTCTCAAGTTTTCTTGTTTATTTTCCTTCACCCCTCTTATTCTTAAAGCAAACTCCATTTCTCTGTATTGAATCATGGTCACATCAGCCTCAGATCGCTCAATTTTTCCTTGGGCCTGCTCGAATTTACTATCCAGAATTTGGCTGGCTTCTTTTACTTCTTCAATTTTATCTTCCAACATTTCAGCTTGCGCTGCCAACCCTTGAAATGCATAGAGTATATCTTCCCTAATTTCATTATTCCGTATTAAAATATCATCTGACACTGCTTTAATTTTTTGCTCAATCACTGCTGTAAGCCCTTCTGTCCTCTCCTCAATCACAGCTCTAAGCTTCTTCTCTGTAGCTTTTAAAGCATCTTTTAAAGTATCTTGTAGCAATTCAAGTGTTAAAACCTGTGGTTCTGTTTGAGGGGTAGGAGCTTTTGAAGTATGAGCAGGGGAACTGCCAGCACTGCCTGGCCCCTTTGTAGGGACAGTCTTTACTGTTGGAGATCTCGTAGCCATCTTAAAGTTAAAAAAGAATTTTTGCCCCCTTTCCTTCTTTCTTCCCTTTTCTCCTTTTATTTAAAAGCAGTCAAATAAAGGAAACAATTTTTCACTTTGCTCAAAACAGTCCTTAAAAAAAAATTCCTCCTTCTAGCACAAAAACAAAGTCACTTCTTAGCTACAAATAGAGGCTCTATCTGCATTTCAAAGTCACTTTCACTTTCACGCCGTTTCAAGCCTCAATCACCATTTTGTATCTATTTCTTTAAAAGCTCCGAAGGAGGCAATACACAAAAAAGTTGGAGCTAAGTTAAATACTTGCAATTTTAGTTCTCCTGGCTGGTCTCGCCTGCGTGTTGGAAAAAATCTTTTAAAAAATCCTGAAAAAACCCCGCAGATGCGGTCGCGGCGTTTAGCTCTGCCAATGCAGAGTTGTTCCTGGTCCAGAGCTGCTTGGCTTGTTTCTGGGGAGTCCTCACCCTTCGCACCCCAGCGATTCATCTGGGGGCTCTCGAGGAACTCTACCCCCACCAACCTGCTCTTCATTCTCCCCTTTGCCCAGGGAGAGACTTTTCAAGCCTTCCGACAGCGTTGGACAGCTGATCAGAGGCTTTTCATGGAGCCACGGAACAGGCGCTCATGTCGGAGCATCCTCAAAGCGGTCGCGGCATCAGCGGAGGTCCGATGTCTCTGCTTTTTAGTATACTGTCTAGATTTGCCATAGCTTTCCTCCCCAGGAGCAAGCGTCTTTTAATTTCTTGGCTGCAGTCCCCATCTGCGTTGATCTCGGAGCCCAGGAAAATAAAATCTTGTCACTACCTCCATTTCTTCCCCATCTATTTGCCAGGAATCGAGAGGGCTGGATGCCATGATCTTAGTTTTCTTACTGTCACCTCCACTAGCTTTGTTGTTGCTCAGATTTCCTAAGGCCCATTTGACTTCACATTCTAGGATGTCTGGTTCGAGGTCAGTGACCACCCCATCGTGGTTATCAGGGATGTTAAGCTCTTTCTTGTATAGTTCTTCTGTGTAATTTAGCTACCTCTTCTTAATCTGTTCTGCCTCTGTTAGGTCCCTGCCATTTTGGTCCTTTATCATGCCCATCTTTGCATGAAACATTCCCGTCGTATCTCCAATTTTCTTGAAGAGAACTCTGGTCCCCTCTATTCTATTGTTTTCTTCTATGTCTTTGCACTGTTCATTTAAGAAGGCATTCTTATCTCTTCTAGCTATTCTCTGGAATTCTGCATTCATTTTGGTGTATCTTTCTCTTTCTCCCTTGCCTTTCACTTCCCTTCTTTCATCACCTAGTTGCAAAGCTTCCTCAGACAACCATTTTGTTTTCTTGCATTTCTTTTTCTTTGGGGTAGTTTTAGTTGCTACCTCTTGTACAATGTTGGGAACCTCCATCTTCAGGCACTCTATCAGATCTAATTCCTTAAATCTATTTGTCACCTGTACTGTATATTCATCAGGAATATGATTTAGTTCACACCTGAGTGGCCTAGTGCTTTCCCCTTCTTTCTTCCTTTTAAGCCTAAATTTTGCAATGAGAAGCTCATGATCTGAGCCACTGTCAGCTCCTGGTCTTGTTTTTACTGACTGTATAGAGCTTCTCCATCTTTGGCTGCAGAGCACATAATCAATCTGATTTCTGTGTTGTCCATCTGGTGATGTCCATGTGTAGAGTCATCTCTTGGGTTGTTGGAAGAGTGTTTGCAATGATCATCATACACTCTTGACAAAATTCTATCAGCCTGTGCCCTGCTTCATTTTCTACTCCAAGGCCAAACGTGCCTGTTATTCCGGTTATCTTTTGGCTTCCTACTTTAGCATTCCCATCCCTCATGATGATAAGGACATCATTTTTTGGTGTTAATTCTATAAGGTGCTGTAGGGCTTCATAGAACTAGTCAATTTCATCCTCTTCAGCACCAGTGGTTGGAACATAGACTTGGATTACTGTGATATTGAATGGTTTGCCTTGGATTCGAACTGAGATCCACTGGATTCACTGGATTAGACATATCCAATTCCTGCAATTGTTTTTTGTATATTTTAGCCTCCAGTTCCCTAATCATCTTTGTTGCTTTTCTCTATACTCTTTCTTAAGCATGATTTGCTCACTTAGCCTCATTTTCTTCATTCACACTGCATTTCTGATTGGAAAATTAGATTGGTGATTTGTTCATACCATTTTATGCTGTGACACTGGGGGAGTAGTGCAGTTGACCATCTTATCCTGTGGTAGCTGCCTTATCAAAATAGGCTATATATGTTATAAATGACCAGCTGTAAATGATCTGTAATGAGTGGCCATAGAATATAGTGGACCAAAACTGCTTACCACATTTTAATGCTGTATTCATGGACATATTGATTGACATTGTTTCTTCACACTGTTTTAAAATAATATAGTTTACTTTATCTATGACTAGCAAACTCAATGTTCCACTGTTAATGAAGCCTTTGTTTGAAGGCACAAATAAACTGTCTCAGAAGGCTTTCATCTGTTGAGAAACTGCAGTTGAATTATCTTTTTCTTCCATTTGTCCCTCTCTACCTCTTTACCACCAGGAGTATAAATAAAGTGGCATGTGCTGTTCAAAATAAAACTCATATTCATCTATCTTTTTGCATGTTTTTTCTTTTTTTAAAAAATTTAGCGCAAATTTATTAAGATGGTAAGGGTTTTTTTGTTTCAGAAAAGAGATATCATAGTGCATTAAAAGCACTGCATAACTATGATGGAATTGACAGAAGGGATTAAGAGACAAAAGAATAATAAAATGCTAGGTCCTGATGGATCCTGAGGGGTAGGTCCTGAGGGATACCAGCAAATTTTATAAACAATTACAAGATGTATTAGGCCCAGCTATGTTGGAAGTTTATAATGAAGTTCTGCTAGAAGCAAAAGTACCAAATTCATGGATGGAAGCAAATATTAATCTTATACCAAAAGATGACTCAGATTTAATGCAGATAAAGAACTATAGGTCAATATCTCTATTGAATGCAGAGTATAAAATATATGCTTTGATAATAGCTGAGAGATTAAAAAGGGTTTTGAATGAATTTATACATGTAGATCAGAATGGATTTTTGCCAAAGAGGCAGGTTAAAGACAACATGAGAATGTTTTTAAACACATTGGAGTATTATGAAACACATCCTGGAAAACAAATGGTGTTGATTTTTCTAGATGCACAGAAAGCATTTGACAACATTAACTGGAAATTTATGTTATTACAACTAAAATACATGGACTTTGAAGAGAGATTTATCAATATGATTAAAGCAATGTATCACAAACACAATGTATCAGCCAAGGTGATGGTAAATGGGGATATGACAGAGAATGTTGATATTAGAAAGGGGGATATCCATTATCCCCTTTGCTATTTATACTATTTTGATATAAAAAAGACAGAGATGTCCATTGTCCCCTTTACTATTTATACTGACTTTGGAAGTGTTAACCAGAAATATTAGACAAGATGAAGAAAGAAAGGAATGGAAATAAAAAATAGAGAAATATAAGCTACAGGCATTTGCAGATGATTTGATTTTTATACTAGAAGATCCACTAGAAACTGGACCAAAGTTAATTAGAAAGAGAAGAATATGGGGAAGTTGCAGGATTGAAAATAAACAAAGAAAAGATACACATTTTAGTTAAACATCTTACAGATACACAGAAAAGAGTGTTGATGGAAAGAATTGATATACAGATAGTCAAAAAAGTAAAGTACTTAGGGATACAACTAACAGCAAAATGTGCAACGATTAAAGAGGATAATTATATGAAATTGATGCAACAAATTAAATTAGATTTGGAGAAATGGAAAAGTCTGCAATTGTCATTGAATAGCTACTATAAAAATGTATATTTTACCAAGATTATTATATTTATTTCAAACAATTCCAATAAAATTGAGAAAAAATATTTTGAAGAATTAAATAAAATAATATTACCGTATATACTCGAGT
>WNWU01006612.1:0-10483 GCA_012654045.1 Ptyas mucosa | reverse complement strand
CTGCCTCATAATATAATCTTAAATTGGGCATTTTAAGACCTCCTCTTTCGCGTGTATCTTGCATTATCTTCTGCTTAACTCGAGGTCTCTTTCCTGCCCATACAAAATTATTAATACCCTGCTGCCATTCCTTTAAATTTTCATCTTTCTTGAGTATCGGAATCATTTGAAAGAGAAATAAAAACTTTGGTAAAACATTCATTTTTACAGCTGCTACTCTTCCCAACAAAGACAATTGAAGTTTTTTCCAGTTTTCCATCTCTCTGTATTTTTTGCTACAACAGTTCATAGTTATGCTTGTATAATTTTACACTTGAAGTTGTAATATAAACTCCTAGATATTTAACCTTCTCAACTATTTCAAATCCTGTAATTCTTTCTACTTCCTCTTTTTGATTTCTAGACATATTTTTAGTTATTATCTTTGTTTTTCCTGCATTTATTTTAAATCCGGAAACTTGTCCATATTGATTAATTATTTGCATTAAACCTATAACCTATTGTACTGGTTGAGTCAAAGTAACCACCAAATCATCTGCAAATGTTCTTAATTTATACTCATGTTGCCTAATTTTGATTCCCTTTATTTCATCTAACCCACGTATTTTAGACAATAAAATTTCCAGCGACAGAATAAACAACAATGGGGACAAAGGACACCCTTGCCTTGTTCCTTTTTCTATATTAAAAGTATCTGTTAAACTACCATTGATTATTATCTGCGCTGTTTGTTTCTGGTATATTGCCTTAATAGATTGTGTGAAACGTTCTCCAAACTGCATCTTTTCTATTAATTTCAATAAAAATTGCCAATTCAATCTGTCAAATGCTTTCTCCGCATCTAAAAATATCAGCACTGCAGGGATTTGGTTGTGCTTTCCCAAATATTCTAATAAATTAACAATTTGCCTTACATTACTTTTCATTTGTTATAAAACCAGTTTGATCTTGTTGAATCATATGTTGCATAACTATCATTAATCTATTTGCTAATATCTTGGCAAAAAATTTATAATCTGTATTTAAAAGTGATATTGGCCTATAGTTTTTTGGTTGTGTGTGGTCTTGTTCTTCCTTTGGAATTAAAGAAATAAAAGCCGTTTTCCATGACGGGGGTATCCCTCCTCCAAGTTGTATGTTATTAAACAATTCCTTAAGAGGTTCCACCATTTCCAGCTGCAAGTGTTTATAATATACAGCTGTCAAACCATCCATCCCAGGTGCTTTGCCCACCTTTAACTGTTTGATTGCAAACAAAATTTCTTCAGCAGTTATCAGTTGATTTAAGCTATCCCTTTGCTCTTTTAAAATTATACCAATTTTCTCTTTCTGTAGGTAATTGTCTATGTCTATATCCTGAATTTTCTCGCTAGTGTATAACTTAGTATAAAATTCCAAAAATGCTTTCTTAATCTTCTCTTGTTGATAAACCTCTTTGCCTTTGTAATTTATTTTCTCTATCATCCGTGATTTTTGTTTCTTTCTCAATAAATACGCTAACCATCTACCTGGTTTATTAGCATTACAAAAGGTATTATGTTTAGCATATTGTAAATTTGTTGCCACTTGGTCTGCCATCAGCATATCAAATTGACCCTTCAATAGATTAATTACCTCCTTAGCTTTCTTATCTGATGGGTTAGCTATTAAAACTTGCTCTCTCTTTTTAATTTCCTCTTCTAGCTCTTTCCTTTTCTTCCCGTTTCTTTCTATGCTTATTGTTCAAAAATATCAATATACCTCTCATATAGGCTTTACTCGCATCCCAAACCATTTCCTGCGGTGTACCCTTATGCATATTCATAATAAAAAATTCTTTCATGAATTTTTTACATTCAGTTATGTTTTCCTCATATCTAAACAAATTTTCATTCAGCCTCCAGGATCTTTTATGACCATTGCCATACTCCAGTTTCATCCACACTGGGCTATGATCCGTTAAGGTTCTCGGGCAAATCTTCGTACTCTTCACCCTGGAATAAAGATCATTAGTAATTAAAATAAAATCAATCCTGGAGAATGATTGATGTCTATCTGAAAAGAAAGTAAAACCTTTTTCTTGTGGGTTCTTCTCACGCCAAATATCCCTCAATTCCATATCTTCCATCATTTCAAAAAAGGATTTGGGTAATTTTGCACGTGTTGAAACATTTTGCTTAAGTCCTTTTTTGTCTTTTTTAGTGTCCAAAACGCCATTCCAGTCACCCAATAAAATACAAGTTCTATAGTCCCAGTTTAACAGCTTGGAATGTAAAAGATTATAAAATTTTTCCTGTTGCTGGTTCGGGGCATATAATCCAATTAAGAGTATTTTTTCACCTTTTATTAAAATTTCAATTGCTATAAATCTTCCTTGATCATCAGCTTCAATTAAATTTGCAATTAAGTCTGGCTTAAGGTATACAACTATACCATTTTTCTTATCTTGCGCCGACGCTACAAAATGTGTTCCTAACCTGGCATTTATCAGATATTTTTGATCTTGACTTCTAATATGAGTCTCTTGTAAACAAATAACATCATTTCTAAATTGCTTCAAATAATGAAATACTTTTCTCCTCTTTTGTGGTGAATTCAAACCGTTGACGTTCCAGGTCAAAAACCTAGTGGTCATCTCTGGACCTCTGAAGCCTCTGGAGCATTTGCTGGTGTGCTTGGTGCATTTGACCTTTAGGTCTGGCTCCTCCCACTGCTTCTGTTTTTGTAAATTCTTGGGTTGCCTTCTGGGATTGCTGTATCCTTAGTTCTTCTTTACGTTTTGCTGCTGCTGCTGCTGCTGCTGCTCTGGTCTGTCTTTGTTCTCTAGGCTCCTCTGTCACCTGAAGTACATCCAAATCTTGAACAATAGTCAGAGTTTGCATTAAGTCTTCTTGATTATTTGATCCTCCCCCTTGTGCTAGTGTCAGTAATTCTTCATTCTCTGGCTTTTTTGTCATCAGTTCTTCTTTATCTCTTCTAGCCTCTGGAGGCTTCGAAGATCCAGCTTTCAGTACATTGACATAAAAATCTTTCGCTTTCCATTATTTATTTATTTTATTTTATCACACTTTTATACCGCCCTTCTCCTTTCGGACTCAGGGCGGTGAACAGCCAGAATAAAACACATGTATATAAAAGTTAAAATAATTTTAAAATAGATTAAATAATTTAGGCCCATATAATTAAAA
The DNA here is from genome assembly GCA_012654045.1 of Ptyas mucosa. Lineage (NCBI taxonomy): Eukaryota > Metazoa > Chordata > Lepidosauria > Squamata > Colubridae > Ptyas > Ptyas mucosa. The sequence goes on along the minus strand of WNWU01006612.1, from coordinate 7,316 downwards.
ATACTGTATTTAAACGATATCTTTCTCCAGAATAAAACACCACCACTCCAGCTGGCACCTCCCATCTATATTGTATCTGTCGATTTCTCAGTTCATCTACCAGAAAGGAATATTCCTTTCTGGCTCTCAGCATTTTGGGGGGGATTTCTTTCATTGTCATAACTTCCTGGCCCTCCACTTGCAGCTTAGCCTGAAAAGTAGCTTGTAAAATTTCATTACGTATTTTCCTTGTAGTAAAATATATTACAATATCTCTTGGTAGATGTTTCTGCCTTGCCACCCATGAGTTAACACGAAAAATCTTGTCGATCTGCCACAGTAAATTAGTTTTTTGATCTCCCAGCATTTGAGCCAATGCTTCAGCCATCATCTCCTTCAAATTCTCTTGTTTATTTTCCTTCACACCTCTAATTCTTAAAGCAAACTCCATATCTCTATATTGAATCATTGTTACATCTAATTCAGTCTTTTGAATTTTGTTTTCTGCTTCTCCCAACTTGCTTTCCAGAATTTCCTCAGATTGTTTTATTTGCTCAATTTTCTCATCCAAAATCTCAATATTTCCAGCTAAGCCTTTAAATGCCAAAATTATATCTTCTCTGATTTCCTGGTTTTTAATTAAGATCAAATCCTTAATATCAGTCAATTCCTCCGCCACATTCTGCATCTTTTGATCCACAGAAGCAATCTTGCTTTCAGTGCCTTTTAAAGCTTCCTGCAGCATTTCAAATGTTAAAACCTGTGGTTCTGTTGCTGGAACAAAGGCTTGTAACTTAGAGGTGTGGGCAGGAGAGCTGCCAGCGCTCCCCATGCCTTTTACAGTTTTTATTGGCTTTGAAGCCATTTCAGTTTATTTTCCTTTCTTTAAACTTCCACAACAAATTAGAGTCCAGAGATTATTTCACAATCTTTTTAAAAACCTGACAGTCCTTTTCTTTTCTTTCTATATTTAAGTCCTTTTTTTCCCCCTCAGCCAAGGGCAAGCACCAGGCGGAACTCACTTGTTAACTTGCTTGTTAGCCTGTTAACTTTCACTTTCCAGACCCTCTACTTCTCAATCGCCATTTTGTTATCACTTTCGTTTCTTTGTAGCTCAGAGGACTGTAATACACTTTGGAATTAAGTTTGAATACTTGCAATTTGAATTCTCCTGTTTCTGATCTGTCTGCTGCAGTTTTCATTTCATTATTAAACACGTTGGTTGTAAAGGTGGTTGCAGCGTTTTGCTCTGCTCTTCTGCAGAGGAGTCCCTGGATCCGGAGTTTGACAGGCTTCCCGGGGGGCTCTCACCCTTTGCGCCCCAGGATTTCTCCTAGGGCTCTTGGGGAGCTCTACCATAGCCTGTCTGCTCACCTCTCCCCCCTTTGCCCGGGGAGAGAGTTTCCGAGCCGCGAAACAGCTGTTTTTCGGCTGTTTCAGCGGCTCCACAGAATCGAGAGACGGACGCTTCAGGAGAAGCATCTGCAGCGCTCACGGTGCCAACCGGAAGTCTCCAAAGTTACCCATTCTCTAATCCATGTTAAGCTTGTTGCTTTGTAATATTTTTCCCATGCCGGAAATCTGAATCCACCTCTAATTTTATCTTCTTGTAATATACTTAATTTAATTCTTGGTTTTTTTCCCCTCCCACACAAATTTTGTACTTATTTTGTCCAAATTATTAAAACATTTCTTATCTAATTTTATTGGGATTGTTTGGAATAAATAAAGGAGTCTTGGTAGTATATTTGATTTTATCGCTGCGATCCTCCCCAACAATGACAGTTTTAATTTCCCCCATTTTTCCAATTCTTTTATTTTTTGGACCAAAGATCCATAGTTATTATCTTTTATCGTTGCACTTCTAGCTGTCAGATTTATCCCTAGGTACTTCACCTTTTTGACTACCTGTAATCCTGATTCCTTTGCTAATTTCTCTACTTGTTTTGCTATTATATTTTTCATTATCATTTTAGTCTCTTCTTTATTAATTTTTAAGCTCGCTACTTTTCCAAATTCCTCTATCTCTTTTATTAATTTTGGTGTTGTTTTTATTGGATCTTCTATGAAGAAGACAAGGTCGTCCACGAATGCTTGGACCTTGTATTCTTCTCTTTTTACGTTTAATCCTTTTATTTCTTTATTTGACCTAATTCTAATTAGCAAATTTTCCAGAGTCAAAATGAAAAGTAAAGGCGAAAGCGGGCAGCCCTGCCATACTCCTTTATTTATTCCCAAAAATTTTGTAGGGTCCCCATTTACTAATATGCTTGCCTTTTGATTCATATATATTGACGATATCATTGTTTCAAATTTCTCTCCGAATTTCATATTTTTAATTTGATGAATCATGAATTGCCAATTAACTTGGTCAAATGCTTTTTGTGCATCCAGAAATATCAGTGCTACCTGTCTCTCTGGATGCATCTCATAGTATTCTAAGACATTAATTACCATTCTTATGTTATTTTTTATTTGTCTTGTTGGCAAGAAACCATTTTGATTCCTGATGTATTCTGTTGTTTAGGATTTTTTTCATCGTATTTGCTATTATGTTCATGAAAATTTTGTAGTCAGTATTTAATAAGGAGATCGGTCTATAATTTTTTATTAATGTTGTATCTGCTCCTTCCTTCCGTATCAGGGAGATATATGCTTCCCTCCATGTACTTGGTAGCTTTGCCTCTGTCAATGCCTCATTCAGTGTTTCTAATAATATCCAATTTAGTGATTCCCCTAAACTTTTATAAAGTTCCGTTGGTAGGCCATCAGTCCCTGGTGTTTTTTGTTGTTTTTTTTGTCTCTTCAATGCTTCTTTTAACTCCCCTATAGTAATTTCCCTATTTAATAACTCTTTTTCTTCCTCTTTTAATATTGACATCCCTTCCCCACTTAAATACTGTTCTATTTCCTTAACTGTCACTTTATCTTGCCCATAAAGCTCTTGGTAGTATTGAATTATTATCTCTTTTTTCTTCTCTAAACTCTGTTGCATTTTACCCTTTTTGTCCTGTAATTGCTGGATTGTTCTTTTTTCCCTTTCTTTCCTCAACCTATAAGCCAATCACCTCCCAGGCTTATTTGCATGCTCAAAATAATTCTGCTTTATGTATTTCAATGCCATTGCGTATTTCCCCTGTTCTAATATGTTCAGATTATGTTTTGCTGCTGTCCATTTACCTCTAATTTGTTCATCTCCTGGGTTCTCTTGTAATTTTCTTTCCCATTTTTAAATTTCTTCTTGTGCTTTATTATATTCTTTTTCCCTCTCTTTTTTCCGTTTTGCATTATAGGCTATCGTTAAACCTCTCACATACGCCTTAGTTGTGTCCCATAAATTCTGAAGGGACGTATGTTGTTTTATATTTTCCTTATAAAACAATTCTAATTCCTTCTCCATGTACTCTTTATATTCCTTTTCTTTGAGTATCTGTATATTCATTGTCCATCTACTTTTTTTTCTTTCTGGGGAAGGCCAAGATGAGGGCTCTGCATCGGAGGCAGAGATGGGGCCAGGGCCATCGGGGAGTGATGTGCAGACTTCGGAGCCTCCAGAGGCTGACAGTAGAGAGGCAGAGGAACAGGAGGAGCCTGTTCCTAGTGCACGTATGAGAAGAGCTGCCAGAAGGCAGGAGCAGCTAAAGCAAAGAGGACGACTCGGGAGTAGGGCCAAGAGATGATTGGCCCCTGCCATAAGGCTTAAAAGACCAGCAATGGCTCTTGACCTCTTTGCCAGAAAACAACTGTTGAGAGATTTGCTTCGTGTTTGGATGTATTTCTTTGTCAGTGTCTTCTGTTCCTGAACTGTTGCCAAGAAAAGCCTTTGACAGTTTGCCTAATTATCCCAAGGTCAGAGATAAACTGAAGGTGTTTTGAGGACTTTGCTTTCATTTAATTTGGAATACGCTGAGAATGAGTTAATTCTCAGCTGTTTTAATAAAATCTTTGTTTTTTGGAACTGTTTTGCATTTAATATTAACTATATGGGCCTGGGTCACAACACCTGACAAGAGAAAAAAATTAAGATAGACACATTGGATAAGGCGCAGGAATTTTTTGAACACCATTTTGCCCTAGAGGAAGATCAAGAAAGTAGAGAGGAAGCCGATAGTAAAAGTCAGGAAGAATATCTAACGGGATTCGACCAGAAGCGTCGCAGCAAGACAGTCAGGAAATTTGCGGGCTCCGATGAGCTCTGCAAAAACCCAGACTGATGAACCATCACCAAGGGGTTTTCGGACCGGAACCATCCTGTAGGGACGGAGGTGAAGGAGAGGCACCTCGGAAGACCAAGAGGAACAGGCAAGTTCCTTGATGGTCAGAGGTAGCTCTCTACGACTTGGCGGCGGGGGCGGCAGCCATTGCGGCTGTCACGAAGCTGGGGCAACCGGACTAAGCATGGAGCAGAAGCGGTGAATTGAACGGAGTTTTTGGAGCTGGGTGAGTGTTAGCCAACTCATAATAAGGAAAAAAAAAATAAACCTGAAGACCTCTAGCGAGAAAACGGTGGCTAATAAGCATGGGGGAGAGAAAAGAGGACATTGGAGCGTATCTTTAAAGAGACAAAAAAAAACCCGAATAGAAAATTGACCTTTGAACAAAACGATCTGGAAAATAATGTGGAAAATCTTAAAAGTGAAAGAAATTACCCCAAGACTGATTAAAGGATCGGAAAGGAATAATTAGATCCTTTTTCTCTCCTCTTTCTCGTGAACTTTAAGAAAAACAAAAAGAGAATGGATAATAAGCCTTGTAACAGAAGTGCTGTATAAACAAAAGGAAAAAAGAAATGAAAAGAGTTGTTTAAATTTGGACTGGACTACAAAATTGACTTGGTATTCTTAAAACTAAAAAGAAAAAGAGAAACTGATTAAGATTGTTAATATAGTGAAACAAAATGGATACTTGTTAGACAACCAGAAATTGTGGATTGCACAGAGACACCATCAGGAGCAAAAAGGAACACTGTAACTTGGTTTGTGTTTTGGAAAATTGTGAATTTTACAGATAACAGCCGTGAGAACTTTTGGGGCTTGTTTGCAAGCGGCTTGACTTGGGGGGGGGAAATACTACTGAACTTTTAAAATTGGAACAATATCAACTTAAAAAGAATAAAATGGCACAGGAAATTAGAGAAATGATTAAAGTGATGTATTTGTCATGGAAAATAGAAATAAGAGAAATAACTACAATGTACATGGGGAATCAAAATCTGAGGACATAAAAAACGAGAAAGAACATATGCAAGCTGACAAGGAAACAAAGAGGGAGAAACGAGACACAGAGGCTGAAGATAAAGAAGATAAAGAAAATGAGACCAAATGTGAAAATGTATTTCAATATGTGGATAGTAATAATAAAAATTTTTAAAGATTACATTGGGATTAACAATGAAAGAAATAGGGAGGATAGAAAGAGACAAACATGGAAAGAAGAGTGGAACAGAAAGGATATAAAGAATTTAAATGATTACACTGGGATTTACAGTGAAAAAATACAAAAGAGAGAAAGAGGGTGGAAAACAATAGGAAATATAGGGCAGAAGAGAAGAATCCAGAACTTTGATATACAGAGGGACAATACTGGGTTAAACAGCGGGCCAAAAAGTGGTGAAATTTAAAAAAAGAGAAAAGAGAGAGGGAACAATGGGAAACAGGGCAAAATAGGAGAGATCAGGATTTTAAAGTGCAGGAAAGAAGGGGAAAGAAAAGGGTAAAAATAAAATTGAAAAGGGAGAAAAGGAGAAGGAAATGAAAGAGGTATACATTTAGAACTGAAATGTAAATTGTAGCAAGAAATAATGGTAAAGTATATGATGGTAAAAATGAATTGTACAATAATTGGAATATTATCATTTATACTTTTGAAATCTAGATAATGATGAGTTTTCTTTTTTTTCTTTTTTGAGAAATATGAATGTTTAAAATTTAATAATTGAAATACTGTTAATGGTTTATGGTGGTGTGCATAAAATGATTAAGTGAGGATTTGAAACAATACATAGGGGAAGCAAGTATTCTGTTAAGTCAGAATATTTTTAAATTTAATTAAGGAAATTGTAATAGATGAAAGTAGAAAGGATAAAGATGTGGTTCGGAGGAACATATGGGGAAATTATTTGATATATGAAAATGGAACTAATTGGAATAGCCATGTTTATATTCTTTTTTTCTTTTTCTTTAAGTGTTTGAATATATAAATGGAAAAGATACTTATATAAGTAACTGATTATATTAAAATGTTGGACTGTATTACTTAAGAAAATGTAATTTATAAAACAAGTGGGCTCACTATTCTTATAAGAATTGAACAATTGTAACATCATAAAATTAATTATTCTGATGATGGATATAAAAAAAGATGACAATAAGAAGGGGTTTAATATAGAATAGAAGGGAAAATTGGAATCTGGTTAAAATTAGAGATGAAAATGAAGGGTAAAATTGGTAAAAAATCGATGAAAATGAACACTATGGCAAAAAGGAGGTATAGAAACGGTAATTTTAGTTGTAAAGATTAAAAATTGTTTAAATTTGTTAACCGGCCAAATACTCTGATCAGCAAAAATACATTGTATGTTTGTGTATGTGCATGTGTAAAAAATAAAGAAAAACTTTTTACAAACAAAAAAAGAATATCTAATGGAGGAAAACGAAAGAGACCAAGAAGAAAAAAGAAGATTGGAAAGGGAACGAACAGAGAGAGAAGGAGCAAGAGAAAAAACACGAAGAGAAACAAGAAATACAAGAAGATTAAGAACAACAAACAAATAAGAACAGATATGGAGGAAGAAATAAAAATGATCTCAATAAATATAAACGGTCTAAACTCACCAGCTAAAAGAATGCAGACATTTACGAAGCTACAAAGATTAGATATGGATATTATAGAATTTGCAGGAAGTACATATTAAGAAAAAGCACAGAAACCTACTAGAATACCCAAGATTAGGCAAACTGTATACATCATTAGCAGAACAAAAAAAAGACGACTAGCAATATACATTAAAAAACAATTAGAATCAAAACAAATATACACAGATGAGGGGGGAAGAATTTTAATGATTGAAATAAAAACAAAACAAAAAATAATATTATTGGTTTCAATCTATGCACCAAATAACAACCAAGATGAATACTATAGAAAGATACATAATAAAGTAAAAGAATTAGAATATGAACATATCTGCCTAATTGGAGACTTTAACGCGATTATAGATGTGAAAAAAGATTATCGAAGCAATAAGAAAAATAAAACAAAGAAAAAGACATTACCTGACACCAGGGTGGATAAAAATCAATGATTTTTTTAAAAAAATCAAAAAATTCAGATTTTTT
>WNWU01006605.1:0-29684 GCA_012654045.1 Ptyas mucosa | reverse complement strand
TGTTTGTGGCAGGGACTTTGGGGGTCTGGACTAATGAAAAGAACCATCGGACCCATGATTTCTCCATGAACATAGGCGTGTGTGTAGGGGAAGAAGGAGTATTCTTCTTATGCAGGAAGGATGCGTATTTATGTTTGCCAACAAATTGGACAGGAACATGCACACTAGTACACTTTTTCCCTAAAATAGGTGTTGTCAGTGGAGAACATACCCCTAGATTATACCGAATTAACATAAAACTCCCCCCACTGTCATGGGAGGGACAGTGGAATCAAATTACCCACGCTTCTAAGTTCACGGCCTTTGTCCTTAGATTTTTAGACTCTAGTACCCTTGCCAGAGGTCATTTACACCTGTCCCATTTGTAGATGTATTCAACCGTTGAGGACCCAGTTTGTGGGGGCAATAAGCTGACTTTGTATAAATATACAAAAGTATGAAGGCTATTGCTTAGCGCATTGTAAGCCGCCCTGAGTCTCCGGAGAAGGGCGGCATATAAATCAAATAAAAAAAAAACACCGTTGAACTTCTTTCTCTGCGAGACTCCCCCCTCTCGCAGGTTTGGCCTTCCACATTATCGAGGGCCTACCTTGATGACAAATTTTGGAATCCTGAGAGGTGGCATGCAGCAAAAAGGAGACTGAAGAGTTTCCTTTCCAAATTTTTATCTAAATTTTTAAGGGGCCCTAGGGGGAAGGATAATCGGATTGGACATAGCATTGTGGGTTTGGGGGATAACCCACTGAGGGGGGGACCAGGATGGGCTGGGGGTCAGGCCACGGGGGATGCAGGACTCTGGGTTGATGAGGAGGTTAGAGCTCACAACGAGGGCCAATACATCAGTACTGTGAGTGGGAGGGGCAGATATGGCAGGAGCAGGGGACCAAACCGGATTATGGGAGTGCGCACCCGCTGTCTCTGAGCGGTGGCGCGCTCCGACCCCCAATGCTCCTCTCGTTCCCCAGGTTGTTCAGATTCTCAGGCCCTTGACCTTCGGTTGATGCTGTGCAATGCCAGATCCGTTGTAAATAAGGCCCCTCTTATTTGTGATCTTATTCAGGATGAGGGAGCGGATCTGGCAGGAATCACGGAGACCTGGTTGGGCCAAGAGGGGGGAGTCCCCCTCATTAAAATGTGCCCTCCTGGCTTCTGTGCACTGCATCAGCCAAGGTCACAGGGGAGGGGCAGGGGGGGGGGGGGGTAGCGGTTATCATAAAAGAAGGACTTAATCCGAAGGAGGTCGCTGTTCCTCAGATTGCTGGATGTGAGTCCCTCCTGGTGAAGTGGAGTCATAGGGTACTGGTGGGTTTGCTGATCACGTACCTGGCTCCCTGCCACGTGGCAGTGGCCCTGCCCGAACTGCTCAATGTTATAGCCGGAGTGGCGGTTGATACCCCCAGGATTATGGTCATGGGAGATTTCAACCTGCCATCCATTGGTGAAGCGTCTGAGACAGCGAGGGAGTTCATGGCTTCAATGATGGCTATGGACCTGACCCAATTAGGGCATGACTCTACTCACACAGGGGGAAACACTCTAGACTTGATTTTTGTCTCTGGTCAGTGTCAGAGTGATCTCGATATCGGGGATATAGTAACTGAACCCTTGTCATGGTTGGATCATTCTCTCCTTCGCTTTGACCTTCGAACCACTACACCTCATCACAGGGAGGTGGAACCAATGAAATGGTTCCGCCCCAAGTGCCTAATGGACCCGGAGCGGTTCCAGACAGAGCTTGGGCCATTTCCGGAGTCTCTGACTCATGACTCGACCGAGGACCTGGTGGCCACCTGGTATAGGGTGGCTACTGGAGCCTTGAATCGGGTCGTGCCTTTGCGGCTTCTGACTCGACGCAGGTCTTGCTTAGCTCCTTGGTTCACTGAGGAGCTGAGGGAGATGAAATGTTGGAAAAGACGCCTGGAGAGTGATTGGAGGGCCAGCCGAACCGAAGCTGACCAAACACTAATAAGATCTCACATTAGGACTTATCTAGTGGCGATAAAAGCGGCAAAGTTTAACTATTTTTCCGCTCTTATTGCATCATCAGATAATCGCCTGGCCACACTGTTTAGGGTGACCTGCTCCCTGCTCCTTTAGGAAGCGCGGGAGGATCCCTTGGAGGGTAGAGCCGAAGATTTTGTACAATATCTGTATGACAAAATCACTCAGATTCGGGAACACCTGGACTCAGTAGACTCAGGGGAAGGGATAAGGGCAGGTCTTGAGAATATTATCTGGGAAGAGTTTGATTCTGTGACTCTCGAAAACGTGGACAGGATACTGGGGAGACTGAACGCTACCACATGTTTATTGGACCCATGTCCCTCCTAGTTGGTGCTGGCCTCTCGGGAAGTTACATGAGGCTGGCTCCAGGGAATCATAAATGCTTCTCTGGGTGAGGGTGTTTTTTCTACTGCCTTGAAAGAGGCGGTAGTGAGACCTCTCCTCAAGAAGCCTTCCCTGGACCCAGCAGTATTAGCTAATTACCGTCCAGTCTCCAACCTTCACTTTGTTGCGAAGGTTGCTGAGAGTGTGGTGGCACGACAGCTTCCTCAATACCTGGATGAATCGGCTTATCTAGATCCGTTCCAGTTGGCCTGGGTACAGCATGGAAACCGCATTGGTCGCATTGGTTGATGATCTCTGGAGAGCTCGGGTCTGAGGTTGCTCCTCCGTCCTGGTTCTATTAGACTTCTCAGCGGCTTTTGATACCATCCACCATGGTATCATGCTGCACCGGTTTGAAGAGTTGGGAGTGGGGGGCACCGTATTGCGATGGTTCTCCTCCTTTCTCTCTAACCGGTCACAGTCTGTGTTGACGGGAGGGCAGAGATCAACCCCGAGGCCCCTTGTATGTGGGGTGCCTCAGGGGTCAGTTCTCTCACCCCTCCTGTTCAACATTTATGTGAAGCCACTGGGTGAGATCATCCGTGGTTTCGGTGTGAAGTACCACCAGTACGCTGATGACACCCAGCTGTACATCTCCACCACAAACCACCTCAATGATGCCCTTGAAGTGATGTCCCAGTGCTTGGAGGCTGTACGGATCTGGATGGGGAGAAACAGACTCAGACTAAACCCATCCAAGACCGAATGGCTGTGGTTTCCGTCATCCCACTATAGTCAGTTGACACCAGCTCTGACTATTGGGGGTGAGTCATTGGCCCCCACGAAGAGGGTTCGCAACTTAGGTGTCCTCCTGGACTCACAGTTGTCTTTAGAAGAACACCTGACGGCTGTGGCCAGGAGAGCTATTTATCAGGTCTGCCTGATACTCCAGTTGCATCCCTTTCTGGACCGGGATTTGTTAAACACAGTCACTCACGCCCTCATCTCTTCCCGCATGGACTACTGCAATGCTCTCTACATGGGGCTCCCCTTGATGAGCACCCGGAGGCTCCAGTTAGTCCAGAATGCGGCTGCGCGGGTTGTTATGGGAGCAACGTGGCACTCCCATGTGGCTCCCCTCCTGCGCGAGCTGCACTGGCTCCCTGTGATCTTCCGGGTGCACTTCAAGGTTTCAGTTACCATCTTTAAAGCGCTCCATGGCTTAGGACCGGGATATCTACGAGACCGCCTTCTACCACCAATAGCCTCCCACCAACCAGTACGCTCCCATAGAGAGGGACTTCGCGGGGTGCCGTCGGTCAAACAGTGTCGACTGGCGGCCCCCAGAGGGAGAGCCTTCTCTGTGGGAGCACCCACCATCTGGAACGAGCTGCCCTTGGAGATACGGATGATCCCGGATCTTCGTGCTTTCCGCCGTGCCCTCAAGACATTCCTATTCAAGCAGGCCGGCCTGACCTAACCTCGTTTAAAACTACTTTAAATTTTTAAACTTGAATCTGCCCTATAAATTGAGATGTTTGCTTTAATTCTATTTCTAAACCAAACTATTTAACTGTAATTTTGATCGATTTTTGAATTTAATCTGTTTCACATGTATTTTTCGTTCAACTGTTCACTGCCCTGAGTCCTTCGGGAGTAGGGCGGTATATATATTTAATTAATAAATAATAATAAATAAATAAACATACCATCCCTGTTCCTATCATGGGACATGTTCAGAAACAGGCACCAGTTCTAGTCCCACTATTAGTAATCATAGGGATAGAAACTGCAGTTGGAACATAGTGGAGTGACACACTCAGTAATACAGTTTCAGCAATTATCAGAGGGGCTTCAAGGAAGCCTGAACCAAATTGCTGAAACCCTGGTAGAAGTCCAAGATCAGATAGAGATTCATTGGCAGCAGTGGTCCTACAAAATCGACATGCTTTAGACCTCCTAACCACAGAGAGAGGAGGTGTGTGTGTATTTTTGGGAGAAGATTGTTGTTTCTATATGAATAAATCAGGTGTGGTCAGAGAAGTTGCCAAGGAATTGCAGGATAGGGCATCCAAGATAGGTCAGAGATTACAAACAACTGACATGTGGTTTTCTTGGGTGCCTGGATCCGGGTGGATTAAACAAATGTTAGTCTTGTTGATATGTGCTGTGGCAGGCCTAGTTTTTATTCCTTGTGCAATCCCGGTGTTGAAAGAGCTATCTATCAGAGCAATGAAAGAGATACAGACCGAGAAGGAATTAGTTGTGACAGAGCATTTTCTGGAAGGTAAAAACTCTGAAAAAGACACATATGTAGAAATGGAGTCTGGGAATGAAAGTTTCTGCATTGAAAAAACTTTCAGAGGGGGGAATAATGTAGATGATGCGGGTTCAGCTGGATGAGCACTGAAGGGCCCTCTTTATTCACATTATTGTAAGAAAGAGTTTGTTTGTTTGAGAGAAACGTGCTGGTTGGAAAGCATATTAAAGGCAGTTAAACCCCATTATTGGTAATATATCTTCTGAGGAGGCCTAGCTGTCATGGAAGGATAGCCATATAGAGAATGTCTGAAAAGCCTCACTGTCATCCACACAAAGAAATGTATGGGGCAAAGAGTTAATTATTACCTAAGGACAGCAGTAAAAACTCCATTAGTACTTACAGAACATAGGAAAGTGGTCTAGCTGAAGATAATCTTATAAACTAGAAGCTAATGGTTTAGTAATGAGTAAGTGTCCATTATTTTATAATAAATGTATGTTAGCCATATATGGAATAAATGTATGAGCTCATTTATTTGATACCAAATGTAATTTTACCATATATGGAAAATATATTAGATCACCAACTCCTTTGTCTTGAAAACATATATCAACAGTTGTGTCAAAGCTCTTGGTTGTTCAGACTTTCAGGTATGAATCTGCTCTGAATCTTGTGCAATAAACTGGCTCTGAATGACCCGGAATGTTGTTTGGTCCCATCATTCCATAACACCGGAGGCTGGAAATGGCCTGTTTCTGGACTTCAAGTAGGCCCATTTTTCACTTTCCCAGAGCTTCCATGCGGCCCTGTACTTACCTGGCATCCAAAACGGTCTGTGGAGACTCCTGGGGGGGGGGACAGCATGGGCATGGGTGTGTGTCTCCCACATGCGCTGCAGAGACCTGAAAATCAGCTGGTCAGCAGGAGGCATGCGTGCATGCACGATGGAGCTGACCTAGGGTGACAGCTAATGTGCCCACAGAAATGGCTCCACGTGCCACCTCTGGCACATATGCCATAGGTTTACCATCATGGCCCTATACTATTCTAGAAAAGTGGCTACCCAGGCTCTTCTTAAAAATCTTTAGTGATGGAGCACTCACAACTTCTGAAGGCAAGCCATTCTACTGCTTCATTGTTCTCATTGTCAGGAAATTACTCTTAGTTTTAGGTTGCTCCTTTCCTTGATTACTTTCCATTCAGAGGTGGTATTCAGCTGGTTCGGACCTGTTCAGGCGAACCAGTAGGGGTGACCTGCAGGTGGGCCCACCCACCCGCCCGGGCGCAATTGGATCCTATATCGCTGTTTTTGACACCGCATGCATGCATGGACTGCACATGCAAGTGAATTGCCATGTTGTTTGACATAGCATGCATGTGCGGATGGTGCACATGAGCAAATTGCCATGTTTTGTGATGCTGCATGCATGTGTGGATGACACACATGCTCACATTTCTGGTGCTGGGCAAACTGGTTGCTACAGTATGTGAATACCACCTCTGTTTCCATCCATTGATTATTGTCTTGCCTTCTGATCTTTTGGAAAATAGGTTGACCCCCTCTTCTTTGTGATAGCTCCTCAAATATTGGAACACTGCTATTATATCATCCCTATACTTTCTTTTCAATAGATTAGACATACCTAATTCCTGCAACCATTCTTTGTATGTTTTAGCCTCCAGCCCTCTAATCTTTGTGGCTCTTTTCTGCAGCCTTTCCAGAGTCTCAATATCTTTTTTATAAAATGATGATCAAAACTGGATACAATAGTCTAAGTGTGATCTTACTTAAGACTTTATAAAGCAGTTCTAATACCTTGTGTGGTCTTGATTCTATCCCTCTATTAATGCAACCCATGATTGTATTGGCTTTTTTGGCTGCTGCCGCATACTACTGGCTGATATTTAAATGACTGTCCCTAGGACATCAAGATCCCTCTTGCAGTTACTGCTATTGATCCAGATTTCATCTAATAGATACCTATACATTTGGTTTTTCTTGCCTAATTGTAAAATCTTACTTTTCTCTACACTAAATTTCATTTTGTTAGATAGGGACCAGTCTTCAAGTCTGTCGATATCTCTCAAATTGAGTGTTAATAACATTGCATACTTAAAAATACTTAAAAGGAACATGCTTCGTAAAGAAAGAATGAATTCAGTCTGATGGTGAAGGATGTTCCTATTTACTAACTTACTTACTTACTTATCATATGGCATACAGTGTCAGGGAAACCTACATATGCTGGACCCAGTGCAGTCCTAACAGCCTAGATTGGATGATAATACAGAAAAAAGTGTTACCGACAATACTTCCTGGCCTTCTTAGGGTCCAGAAACTTTGGCTAAATATAAAAAGGATAAATCCATCTAGTTTATGCTGAACTTCTCTTTTAACACCCAATGATATATAGAAAGTTGAAGTAATGGAACTGTCAACCCTCAAAACAACTCTAGCTGAAACCACATTTTTCTTGCTTTGTTTCCTAGTTGCCATACTTATGGGGGGGGGGGGGGGAGGAAGACTTATGGAATGTAGAATGTTTTCCTCCAATGTGCCAGACATAACAACAATAAGGCTCCTGAGAACCAAGGCCAGATCAATGTGTCTTAGCAAAGGCAGGAGGGAGTGCTGAGAAGTTCATAAGCTGCTTGGTTGGCTAGCATGAATTGTGACACAAGGGGTGGTGGTGGACAGTATCTATTCTTTAATTATACCAAAGACGTGGGAATTATTCAGTGCTGGTTTTACTTTGACTGTGCTGGCATGATGTACCCAATAAACAGGATTTTTGAGGAAGCCAAGGCCTCAGAGTCTTGAATTGGTTGGGAACATTACTTGGAACCATGACAAAAACCTAATATCCATACAATCCTTCCCAAACAAATAAAACTATCATATTGCTACAGTGATTCAGTCAGTGAAGCTTAGATGTATAAAGTAAATAGCCAAAGCAATTATATTAACAGGATATCAAGAATTAACAGGAAGTGGTTCCCACTAAAAGTTGAGAGATTGGGGACAAACTCCAGTAGTAACCCCATAATTGGCCCATTATTCTTTCATTTCTTAGCACAGTGTGAGGTTATTTATGTGTAAAAGACTCTTTTGTATTGAATCATCCAATTTGTCCTCCTTTTCCAATATTGTAAACATAGACTGCAGAAATACTACAGTCTATCTGGAGATCCTGGGGATTGAATCGAGCACAATTTATATCCATAGCAAATGTGAGAGTGGGTGGAAAATTCATAGGAAACTTTGTAGAAAAGGGCACAGCTGACTAATGAAAAGAGTGAATTGGACAATTCTGCAGGATTTTGTCAATGCTAATGATGTTCAAGTGATGCTCCTTTTGTTTGGGATTGTACCCAAAGGTGACTATTACTAATAGTACTACCTCTACTTTTTTTTGCCACAACCATTCTATTTCTATTTGTATATTGTTGTATTTTCTTATCTTCTCTAGTTCTTTTTGTTCTATTCTGCTGTCTCTCCAGATACTGCCACATTCACTATTGAGATCTTTTGGTCTTTTTTATCAACAATTGTTTTATCAACAATTGTTAGGTTTGGCATATTTTGTGGCAGGTACTTGTCATTTGAATTCTTGAGCCCCAGAGCACTTTAGCATGTTCATTTTCTATTACTTTCTCTATTTTTAGTCCATAGTTCTTGCTTGCATCCGAGTGGTATTTCTTTCAGCTTTTCCAATGCACCATTGATGCTACTTTGTCATTATCATTATTATTAAATTAAATTTCTTTGCCACCAATCTTGTGATTCAACACAATTCAGAGCAACTTGATTAAGGGACTGGAGGCTAAAACATATAAAGAACAGTTGCTGGAATTGGGTATGTCTACTTTAATGACAAGAAGTACTAGGGGTGACATGATAGCAGTGTTCCAATATCTCAGGGATTGCCATAAAGAAGAGGCAGTCAAGCTATTTGCCAAAGCACCTGACGGCAGTACAAGATGCACTGGATCAGGGGTGAAATCTAAAATTTTTCCCTACTGGTTCTGTGGGTGTGGCTTGGTGGGGGGGGTGTCCTGTGACTGAGTGGGCGTGGCCAACTCAATGTCACTCACAGCCATGCCCACTCAGTCACAAGACCCCCTCCCATCAAGCCATGCCCACAGAACCCGGTAGGACAACTTTTTAAATTTCTATTCTGCTGGCGTGTCCTTACCTTTCTCCCGTGGCTCCGCCCACCCGCCCCATTCCCCGGAGTAGGGGAATGCACCATTCCTTGACTCCTACTGCTCACCTTTCTCCCGCAGCTGGCTGTCAGGGAAGGCAAGCACCCGAAAGATACTGGAGTCACTCACTCTCCTTCTTGAATGAGCCGCTCTGGTCCACACACCGGCTGTGCAAGCGCACACCCAACCTGCTGCTGAATTAAATAATGGAACGCGCTTGCTCAGCTGGCATGTGGACCAGAGCAACTCATTCAAGAAGGAGAGTGAGCGACTCCGGTAACTTTCGGGCGCTTGCCTTCCCTGACAGCCAGCCACGGGAGAAAGGTGAGCAGTAGGATACACTGCGTGGCGAAGGGTGAGCAGGCAGCGGCTCTGCAGTAAGGCCGGAATCGGGGAATGGTGCATTCTCTGATTTTGGGGAATGGGGTGGATGGGCGGAGCCTCCAGCTGCCATTGCTACCGGTTCTCCGAACCACCGACCATCATCGCTACCTACTCGCCCGAGCTGGTCCGAACCGGGAGCATTCCACCCCTGCACTGGATGGAAACTAATCAAAGGAGAGAAGCAACCTAGAACTAAGAAAAAATTTCCTAACAGTTAGAACAATTAATCAGTGAAAGAACTTGCCTCCAGGAATTGTGAATGCTCCAACACTGGAAGTTTTTAAGAAGAGATTGGATAACCATTTGTCTGAAACAATATAGGGTTTCCTGCATAAGCAGGGGATCAGACTAGAAGGCCTCCAAGATCCCTTCTAACTCTGTTATTCTATTCTATTCTAAATCGTAAAAACTTGTAATATGATAAAATATGCAAATATTCAAACAATTAAAAATGTAAAAACATTAAAATTACAAAAAATTCAAGCAAACTAAAAACTCTAGGTTTGGAGCAGAGATGTGGTGCTTCCTTATCTATTTTACATTTCCCCATCTTAATAATATTAGAATGTGGCCAGTAAGTTGTATTTACTTATGTATGTATGGAAACTTTGTATTGGTGTCCAGTATCTTTCCATCTGCTTTTATTTCCTGCAATATATAGCTTTTAGAATATGTGTTGTATTATGAAGTTTTCTGGTTATGGGATTGATGAAATCTTATTAGTAGGAGTTTTTAAATATTGAGACCTTGGAACTATAGAAATATACTAAGTATTTTTTATTACATTGTTATAAAATGGATTTACAGGGGATGATAGAGGCATATGAAGAAATATTCTTGATGTTAAAAAGTATGGGTGAAACTATAAAGAACAATAAGGAGACAAGGGGATTGTTTAAAGACACAGAAATGAATGTAGAAGTCACTAAACAACTGGGGGAAAAACAAACACGATATTCAGGAAGTAGATGAGAAATTAGAAGAAGCAGTGGAAGGGGAAAATCAAAATGAGATGCAAGAAGCTAAAAATAAAGAAGAGAAAGGATTAATAAGTAGGAATCAATTAGATAACTCCTTAAAAGTTTATAATACAACAGAGAGAGAAAAAGAAAAATCTCTTCAAAAACAGAGAAAGATTTAGAGGAAAAAAAGAAAAATCTCTTTTTTTTTTAAAAAAAAGGAAGTCTTGTGGATGGGTGTTCAAATAATACAGCAGAAAGAGACAAAGGGCACTCAGAAGGGAATGTTCAATAGATGCAAATATATCGAAAAGAGCTACAAGATTCCAAGAGAGAGAGATAAAAGGCTGACTAAAAAGTCAATAAATGATAGAATTTCAAAAAGGTTAAGAGAATATGAGAAATATATTTATAAAATGGAAAAATACAAATAGGGAAAATAGTAGTATATACCCTGTTTTCCCCAAAATAAGACATCTCCTGATAATAAGCACAATTGGGCTTTTGAACGCATGGCAATAAGGCCAAGCGCTTATTTCAGGGTTCAAAAAATATAAGACAGGGTCTTATTTTCGGGAAAACTCAGTATATTAACAGATAATACAACTTATTATAACTAAAAATAAGTTAAATTTAGTAGATGGAAATTTAGGATTAGGTAATCTAATTGTATTATCAACATTAATAGTGTGTTAAAGTATATTGTGAATTTAAAATATTAAGGATTAGAAATTGTCGGATTTTGAGATACACTCCCATGATTGATTAAGTATTGTTAATATTTTGCTTTATTAGTAATCCTACACATCTGGAATATTGAAGTTATGGTGGAATAATGAATAATTTTAAAAACATTAAATATTAGTAATTTAGTAGGGGATGACAAATTCATGGCACAAAGAAATGTTATCTATGGTTAAATGAATTAATTGTTGAAGTTGGAAGTTTAGGATTACACATACTTATTTCTATTATTATTGTTAGTGTTGTTTAAAAAAGATTTGACCCAGTCAATACACTGTCCACAAAATTTGTATGGTGTGAAAAGAAAACTGCAAATAAAATATGTTTTTTTAAAAAAAAGAAAAAAAGAGTGAGAAATAGGAAAAAAAACCTGAACCTAGAGTAGCTATTAATGTGTAACTGTAAGAGATGGTGCCCATGGCAGGAGAATTGGTGTGATGAATTACAGTGAAGGGGCGGTTTTCCAGGAAGAAGATGGTGGGGTCAAGGATGAGTGGGGTGAGGGGGCGGAAGACAAGAGACAGCACATGTCTCAGCTGGATAAGAAAAAAAAGGAACAGTTACCACAATTTCTCCCTAGAATTTCCCAGGGAATATCCATTAGAGTGAGAGCAGTAAGGGATTAGTCCGGCAAGATTCTATCTATTGTGTGTAAGCAAATAAAGAATGTAACATTAGCTGGTTTGTTCCACATCGTTGTTGGGCTAACCCTGACAGTAATCTTGTGATAATTTGTGTAGACTGCCATCCTGTTGTGAGGCAACTTTTCTTTCCCAACTGTGTTTTCCTCTGTGTCTGAAAATGCTGTGACTTCAACTAGAAGTCTCAGAGGGGTCCACTGTTGGGAGTCGGCCTCCTCCTCCTGTAGCATTTGGTCTCTGGAAACAAGCAAGTCCCCTGAGTGCCATAAGTCTTTGTAGCTAAGATGGCCTGTACCTGCAAATCAAATAGTTTCTAAGTGGTATTATTCAGAAATAAGTTATCTGCACAGAACCAGATAAAACACTTGGTCCAAGAAAGCTCAGGATTTTTTTTTTTAAATTCCCAGTCATGTGTATTTAGAATCTGAGTTAAATAGGTCTAGACTGAGATTGATACATTCAGGAGATGCTAGCTTAGGTCAGAGATAATAATCCATAAAATGTTTTTTTTTTTTTGGTAAAACAATTTTTATTTTAACACAAAAAATAAAACATAAAACCATCATCATTTCAAACAATTACAGAGAGTACATCGATCGGTTAACATCCTTTTGTGCTCAATCCCATCTTCAAAATATCAATATGTGACCAAAGCTTATTTTCATAATAACATATTTCACTTATTTTATCTCAACATCGACTTCACATATCATATTTATCTCCATATTTTATTATCTACCCATTGATAAAATAAATCCCATATCAAATAATATTGTTTATCTTCCTGTTCTCTTATTTCAAATGTCAATTTCAGCACAGTCCATCATTTTCTTAATAACTTCTTCATCAGTAGGTGTCTTTTCTTCTTTCCAGTTTTTAGCAAATAGAATTCTAGCCGCTGTTAAAACATTCACAATTAAATATTGCAATTCTTTGTTATATGTCTCTGGTAATTTCCCTAATAAAAATATATCTGGTTTAAAGTCAATATGTCTCTTTATCATTTTTTCCAACTATGGGTGTATCTTAGTCCAATATCTCTTAGCTTCTGCACATGTCCACCACATATGGTAATAAGATCCTGGCGTCTGATGACACTTCCAACATTTCTCTGATTTATTCTTGAACATTCTGGCTATTCTCATCAGGGGTAAATGCTACCTGTAAGACGTCTTATACAAAATCTCTTTATATGCTGTAGACATTGTCATTTTATAATTATGCAACCACAATTTTTGCCATTTCTCTAAATCTATACCATACCCAAAATTTTCCCCCCATGCTATCATTGATTCTTTAACTTGTTCTTCTTCCAATTTTATCTCTAACAAATATCCATATAGCTTTTTAATTAGGTGATCATTAGAACTCCTTAAAATCTTATCTAAGTTAGTCAAAACATTATAAATATTCTTGTTTGAGATTTTCTTCATATCTGGAACATATTTGCATATATGAAAACCACTCCATCTTACATCCCTGATCTCCTAAATCTTGTTTTAATTTAATTTCACCCTTTTCATCCATCAATTCACTATATCTAACAATTTGCTCCCTTTTAAAAATTACAGAATATGAAAAAGCTTCAATTGTAGATACCCAGACTGGAATCTTCAAATAATAATATTTCTTAACCTTCTCCCAATTCAACAATAATGCTTCTCGTATCTAATGTCTTCTAAAATATCCCTGTATTTTTGTTCCTTTATACCATAAAAAAGCATGCCATCCCATCCCATCAACAAATCATGTCCCTCTAAATTCAATAATCTGGTGTTTGTCAAAGTTATCCATTCTTTAATCCGCATTAAACTTGCTGCTTGGTAATAAAGTTCAAAATTAGGCAAACCAAAACGACCCCTCATTTTAGCATCTTGTAATAACTTTAATTTTATCCTCGCCTTCTTTCCCTGCCAAATATATTTCAACATCATTTTATTCAAATTAACAAAAAATTCCTTACCCAGCTTAATTAGAATTGTCTGGAATAGGTACAAAATTCTAGGCAAAATATTCATCTTGATAGTTGAGATCCTACCAATCAAAGATAACTGCAAATTTCCCCATTTCACCAAATCTTGCTCTATCTGTTGCTTAAGCTTGTTATAATTATTTTCTTTAAGTGTGCTACATCTTGCTATCAAATATATCCCCACATATTTTACCTTATTTGTGACCTGCATCTTTGAAATCTCCATCAGTTCCTCTTTTTGCTTCTTCAACATATTTTTAGTTATTATCTTTGTTTTATCTTTATTAATTTTCAAACCAGCTACTTTCCCAAACTCTCCAATAGTTTCTATCAATTTATTTGTTGTTTTTAATGGTTCTCCAATAATAAAGACCAGGTCATCTGCAAAGGCTTGCAATTTATATTCTTCTTTTTGAATTTTCATACCTTTTATCTGTTTTTCTTCTCTAATATTTCTATTTAAAACTTCTAAAGTGTTAATGAATTAAGGATCTGACCCAATAATATTCAGAGACCATATTCTTCTGTTAAACAAAAGTATTTATTGTATCCATACAATATATCAAACAACTATATACAACCAAATAACTGTTGGTACATCTACTTATATACAATGTAGGCGGGGACTAATATACACTGATTGGACGCTTCTTATGATTGACAATATTGATACTAGATCTCTCCATTCTTCTTCTGGGTCTTAAGTTCCTACTCCTATGGATGAGGCATTTAATTATTTAACAAAACCCCCTCTAAATGCCTAATCCATATTGTATAATTCTTTTAACACTTAACTTATTTGTTAATATGCTGTGTTGCTTACTCATTAAAGGTTTTGTCAAAATATCTGCTATTTGTTCATCAGTTTTACAATGTATGGTTTTAATAAATCCTAGTTTACATAATTGTCTCACATGTTTATATTTTATATCTATGTGTCTTGATCTTTTATCTATTGCATCTGCTAAAGATATTTCTATAGCAGCCTTGTTATCTTCATAAATATGAATAGGATAATTGGGTTTAATCCACACACTTGTAATCAAATCATCAAACCATGTAATATTATTAGCTGCTTTTGATAAACAAATATATTCAGCTTCTGCTCTTGATGTTGCTACTAAGTTTTGTTTTCCAGTATACCAATATATAGGACTATTGTTTAAATACAATACATATCCCGAAGTGCTTTTACGACTTTTAACATCTCCGGCCCAGTCAGCATCCACATAACATGTAATATTTGGAGTACTTATTTTATCTGGTTCTATACATAAACATTTATCAATGCTATATCTTAGATATCTTAAAACTCTTTTCACTGCCTCCCAGTGATAATTATTTGGTTCACTTACATGCCTAGATAATAAATTAACTGCCAATGTTACATCTGGTCTAGTCCAATTGGCGATATATAAAAGTGATCCAATTATTGATCTGTATAGAGTGTTATCTTTAAATTCAGGAGCTTCATTATACATATTTTTTATGAAATCAGTTTGCATAGGTGTTTCACAAGGTTTAGCATCACTCATATTACATTTGTACAACAGTTCTTTTATCTTTTCTTCTTGAGATAAATGGTATCCTTTTGATGTCTTACTAATTTGTACTCCTAAATATTTATTAATATTTCCTAAAAATTTAAGTGAGAACTTTCAGCAAATTCAATACATTTTTCTTTATTTTTACACATATACAAAATATCATCTACATATACCAATATATATTCTGGATAATCTCCTTCCATTTTTGTAAAAAAACAATTTGCTGTCGTTGCAGTGAATCCCATTGTTATTAATTCTTTAGTTAGACACTCGTACCATCTTCTTCCGGACTGTTTAAGTCCATATAGACTTTTATTGAGTAACCATGTTTCTCCCTTTATTGTGTCCTTACTATGTGGTGCTTTTACATATATCTCCTTGTCTAAGTCAGCATGTAAATATGCTGTTTGAACGTCATATTGATACACTTCCAAATTCATTATGGATGCTATAACTAGTGCACTTTTTATACTTTCTATTCTGATTGTAGGCGAATAAGTATCATCATAATCCTCGGGATATTTGTGAGCAAATCCCTGTGCAACAATTCGTGCTTTGTATAATTTTTCTCCCTTTTCTAAATTTTAAAATTTAAATATCCATCTAGTGCCTATAGTAGATTTGTTGCTTGGTACCTTAGTTTTTGTAAATACATTTAGTTCTTTTAGACTATTCATTTCTTTTAACATTGCTGATTCCCATTTTATTTTTTCATCAATTGGTAGTTTTAATATATCCTCATATGAATTGGGAGTTATTGTACCTGAATCTATATGCAAAATATAATCTTCAAATCTTTTAGGTATTTTATTTCTATTATTTCTAATTGGTCTTTTTGAATTACTATTATTATCTCTTAGATGTATGGCTTCCTTTTTATTTAGTGAATCTATTTTTATTATAGGATTATTTTCATTTCCTATATTTATTTCATTAAGATGTATTTTTGACCAGTTTGATTGTTCATGAAATATGGCATTTCTTGATACAATGAATTTATTATTATTATCCACAAATTTATATCCTTTTGTACCTGGCTCATAACCTATGAATTTTAATCTTCTTGATATTTTATCTCCTTTACGTCT
The DNA here is from genome assembly GCA_012654045.1 of Ptyas mucosa. Lineage (NCBI taxonomy): Eukaryota > Metazoa > Chordata > Lepidosauria > Squamata > Colubridae > Ptyas > Ptyas mucosa. The sequence continues at coordinate 13,552 of WNWU01006605.1, read as the reverse complement.
AATTTGTTTAGGTATATGCACATCAGCTGATACACCAAATATATGTAAATGTGATATCTGAGGTTTTTTGTTGTACATTATTTCATAAGGAGTCTTATTGATTACACTAGACCATGTTCTATTTAGAGTATAATTACAATATAATACTGCTTCAGACCAGAAATTTTTGCTCATACCAGAATCTTCTAGAACACATCTAATCATTGTTTGTAGTGTCGAGTTTCTACGTTCTAATACTCCATTTCAGAATGGAGAGAACAGATTTGTCATAAAATGTAATATTCCTTTTGATTTTAGCCAATTAGTAAATTCATTAGAAAGAAATTCCGATCCTCTATCAGTCATTATTTTTTTTAATTTTCTTATTATTTTGTATTTCCACTCTTTTATAGAATTCTTTAAATTTCATGAATACCTCATTTTTATGTCTTAAACAATATACAAATTCATATCTGCTAAAATCGTCTACTATTGTTAAGAAAAATCTGTTTTTATATTTTACAGAAGGTGCAAATGGTCCTACTAAGTCCATATGTACCATTTCAAAGATGTGTTTAGTAGTGCATTTAGACTTTTTTGGTCTTGCTTTCGTTTTTAATTTCGAGCATTTACATATCGAACATTCAAGATAGTTTCACAATTTTTTATTTTTGCTCCTTCAGTACAATTAATTACTTTTTGTATCACTGGAAAACTGGCGTGGCCTAACTTTCTGTGTAATAAATGTGCACATTCATCATGAATAGGTTTACCTATTAAAGGTTTTATTTGTTTTTTATCTTCTTTTTCATTTATGTTATCTCTATTTTCTTCTTCATTTTCTGAATCCAAATTTGAATCTATGCTTGAAATATTTTTTTCTTCAAATTGTACATATGGTAATCCTTTTTTAATGGTGATTTTACCTACATCTATATTATTTTTTCTAATATACATATTACCCTTTGAAATAGACATATTTATTTCTCCTTCCTCGCTTAGTTTTATTGCAGCTAATATATTGTGTGGTATTTCTGGCACTAATAGTACCCCCTCTATTTTTCCTATTCCCGGTAATATTATATTTCCTTTTCCAATTACATGTACTTGGTTCTGATTAGCCACTTTTATTAGAAAATTTTCTTCTGTGAAAGAAGATAGAATTAGTTTGTTGGGTGTGGTGTGGTTATTTGCTCCTGTGTCTATTAACCAATTATTACCACTATATTTACTACAAGTTTCTTTATATTCTTTTTCAATTCCAAATGAAGCCCCTGTCTTATTATCTTTGTATCCTTCTCTGTACTCTCTTCTATCTCTATAGTTAGGTGAATCTCTTCTATTATATATGTTCTCTATTGGATGTCTATTTGTTACTCTGCCTCTATATTCATTTCTATAATTTTCTTTGAAATTTCTAGGACAATCTCTTTTATAATGATCTCTTGACCCACAAATACAGCATTCTATATTTTCTCTATTCTTTTCATTAAAATATACCTTTTTCAATGTTTTTGTTTCTTTTATCATTAATTGTCTGTCCTTTCTCAAATTGTCTTCAGTAATTAGCATATTAGATAACCTTTCTACAGACAGATCCCCTAATCTTAGAGAGTCTAAGTTGTTAATAAAGTTGTCCCAATTATGATCCAAAGAATTAATTATAGCAGTTTTCATTATTTGGTCTGACACATTTTCTCCTCTCAAATGTAATTCTGCTCTAATAGCGTTCATGTTCACTAAGTGTTCACTTATGGATGTACCTACTTTGAATTTTTTAGAAAAAAATTCTTTAGACAATTTTGTAGTAGTGGCTAAGCTGTCACTGTAAAATAAGTTATACATGTCCTGAATAATTTCTAATACAGTTAGATTATTTTTTATACAATAATACAAGGTTGAATTAATACTAGCTATAATCAAACAAAAAGCCCTGTGATGTTTAATATCTTGTTCTAAAGTCCATGGTCTTTTAGGTGGGTTGTCAATGAAATATAATAAGTTTTCTTTTAAAAATAATATTTGAATATTTTGAGACCATTCCTGTATGTTGGATCCATTTAAATTCAGCTTAGGAAAGTCAGTTGGAAGATATCCAATATTATTAGTCAAATTACCTATAGCTGGTTGCTGTCCATGGTCTTGAACTTCCTGAAAGCAGCAATAGGGCACTGGAATACTAGCTGGTAATTTAAAAGGCTTTCTCTGTATTTTTTTTTTCTATTTCTCCTGGACTTGACTGCACATGCGCGAATCTCATTTCATTCAAGCAGCTGCCGGGGAAGGTTCTTATGCTTGCAGCTCCTCTGCTGATCTCTTCGTGGATGTCGCCCTCTCTGGAAAAGCCTCCAACACGCCACCGATGTCCTACAGGAGCTCCCACTTCAAAGTTTTCAGGATAAAATTCATCCCTAGCTTCTAGAAGTGTAGGAGTTGATGGCAAAAATTGGCATTTTCTTCTGGGCTCGGTAATCTCCTCATTTAGAGAATTATATTGTGAGTCCTTATTTTTTATTTTAAATCCGGATCCGAACGCTTCTGCGATAGTCTTCATAGCTGCACTAATTTGGCTTTTTGAAGGATATATTTCAGTTATTATTTCGTCTTCGTTCTCGCTGTCATCTTCATTGAAGCGCCGGAAAAGACGCCTAGAGAGTAGTTGGAGAACCAGTCGTTCTGAATCTGACCGGACACTAGTGAGATCCCATATTAGGAATTACTTAGTGGCGATAAAAGCAGCTAAATGTAACTATTTTGCTGCTCTTATTGCGTCATCAGATAATCGCCCAGCCGCCCTCTTCAGGGTGACCCGCTCCCTACTTCATCAGGAAGCGCGGCAGGACCCCTTGGAGGGTAGAGCTGAGGATTTTGTTCAGTATCTGCATGACAAAATCACTCAGATTCGGGAAGACTTGGACTCCGACTGGGTAGTCCCGGGGAGAGGGACAGGGGCAGGTCTTGTGAGTGTTATCTGGACTGAGTTTGATCCTGTGACCCCTGAGGACGTGGACAGGATTCTGGGCAGGCTGAACGCGACCACTTGTTTATTGGACCCGTGCCCCTCCTGGTTAGTACTGGCTTCCCGGGAGGTGACACGCGGCTGGCTCCAGGGGATTATAAATGCTTCGTTGGGTGAGGGTGACTTTCCCGCCGCCTTGAAAGAGGCGGTGGTGAGGCCTCTCCTCAAGAAGCCTTCCCTGGACCCAGCAATGTTGGTAAATTATCGTCCGGTCTCCAACCTTCGCTTTTTGGCGAAGGTTGTTGAGAGTGTGGTTGCGCAACAGCTTCCCCGGTACCTGGATGAAACGACGTATCTGGATCCGTTCCAGTCGGGTTTCAGACCCGGGTACAGCACGGAAACGGCATTGGTCGCGTTGGTTGATGATCTCTGGAGGGCCCGGGACAGGGGTTGTTCCTCTGTCCTGGTCCTGTTAGATCTCTCAGCGGCTTTTGATACCATCGACCATGGTATCATGCTGCACCGGTTGGAAGAGCTAGGGGTGGGAGGCACTGTGTTACGGTGGTTCTCCTCCTTTCTCTCCGACCGGTCGCAGTCGGTGTTGACAGGGGGGCAGAGGTCGACTCCGAGACCCCTTATATGTGGGGTGCCTCAGGGGTCGGTCCTCTCGCCCCTCCTGTTCAACATTTATGTGAAGCCGCTGGGCGAGTTCATCCGTGGTTTTGGGGTGAGATATCACCAGTACGCTGATGACACCCAGCTGTACATCTCCACCCCAGACCACCCCAACGATGCCCTTGAAGTGATGTCCCGGTGTCTGGAGGCCGTGCGGATCTGGATGGGGAGGAACAGGCTCAGACTCAACCCATCCAAGACTGAGTGGCTGTGGTTTCCGACGTCCCGATATAGTCAGCTGGTACCATCGCTGACTATCGGGGGTGAATCATTGGCCCCGGCAGAGAGGGTGCGCAACTTGGGCGTCCTCCTGGATTCGCGGCTGTCTTTTGAGGAGCATTTGATGGCCGTGACCGGGAGGATTTTTCATCAGGTTCGCCTGATCCGCCAGTTGCATCCCTTTCTGGATCGGGACTCGTTACACACGGTCACTCACGCCCTCGTCACCTCTCGCCTGGACTATTGTAATGCTCTCTACATGGGGCTCCCCTTGAGGAGCACCCGGAGGCTCCAACTGGCGCAGAGTGCGGCCGCACGGGTGGTGATGGGAGTGACATGGCGCTCCCATGTTACTCCTCTCCTGCGCGAGCTGCACTGGCTCCCGGTGGTCTTCCGGGTGCGCTTCAAGGTGTTGGTTACCACCTTTAAAGCGCTCCATGGCTTAGGACCCGGGTACTTACGGGACCGCCTACTACCACCAATAGCCTCCCACCGACCGGTACGTTCCCATAGAGAGGGGCTCCTCCGGGTGCCGTCGGCCAAACAATGTCGGCTGGCGGCCCCCAGGGGGAGAGCCTTCTCTGTGGGGGCACCCACTATCTGGAACGAGCTCCCCCCAGAGTTACGGAGGATCCCGGATCTTCGTGCCTTCCGCCGTGAGTTAAAAACTTTCCTGTTCCACCAGGCGGGCCTGGCCTAATTCTTCCCTTTTCCCCTTCTGTTGTAAAATAATTTAGAAATTTTAAATTGTAATATTTTAATTTGGGGGTTTTAATATTGTAAATTGGGATTTTAAATATTGGGGCCAACGTTTAATTCGGTTTTATTTGGTTTTTAAATTTTGTATATATGTTTTTTATTTATGGCTGTTCACCGCCCTGAGTCCCCTCGGGGAGAAGGGCGGTATATAAATTTAATAAATTAAAATAAAAATAAATAAATTGGTTTTTTTATCAGATATTTCTGAATATTTGGTTAATTTTTCACCTTTTGATTTATGGTCGGCCATTTTGACTGTCAGTTCTAACGGACATTTTTGCTTTTCAATTCTTGGAGGGTAACCGTCTATTTCAATGACTGAAGTTTTTTCGTTATTAGTGTATTCAATTGCTTCACATATATTTTTGCTTATTTGTGTTGGATTTTGGTCTGTCTTTTGTATCCTTTGAATTAATCAGTCTCTGTATATAATTTAATATTTCTTCATCATCATTTTGATTTCTCAGAATATTAATTAATTCTTCTCTTAAGCTCTCACACTTTTCCACCATTTTTTCTTTTTCTTTAATATCTTCAGTAGTGGATTTATTTTTAATTTTTTCTTCTATGGATCCATCTCTTATTTCTGTTTTTTGATCTTCGTTTGAGTATTTTTGTTCAGTCATTTTCTTTGAACATGCTCCTGTATTTGGCATTTTTGTTCTATCTTCTTTAAATATTTTCTTTATCATATTTTTATTATTGGGTCATAAACCATCCTCTGGCTACCATTTTGTTAAGGAATTAAGGATCTGACCCAATAATATTCAGAGACCATATTCTTCTGTTAAACAAAAGTATTTATTGTATCCATACAATATATCAAACAACTATATACACCCAAATAACCGTTGGTACATCTACCTATATACAATGTAGGCGGGGACTAATATACACTGATTGGACACTTCTTATGATTGACAATATTGATACTAGATCTCTCCATTCTTCTTCTGGGTCTTAAGTTTCTACTCCTATGGATGAGGCATTTAATTATTTAACATAAAGTCAGAATAAACAGCAATGGGGACAACGGGCATCCTTGTCTGGTACCTTTTTCTATCTCGATAGAATCAGTCAGTTTTCCATTTATCATTACTTTTGCCATCTGCTTACAATATATTGCTTCAAATGCCTGAATAAATTTCCTGCCAAATCTCATCTCTTCCATTTGAAGTGTCATAAATCGCCAATTTACATTGTCAATTTATATTTTTCTGCATCTAAAAATATCAAAGCCATCTGCTTTTCAGGGTGTTCTTCATAATACTCTAAAGTGTCCAGAATTATTCTTATATTATCTCTAATTTATCTTTTTGGGAGGAATCCATTTTGGTCTGAATGTATAAAATTATTCAAATATCTCTTGAGTCTTTCTGCCAATATTGAAGCAAAAATTTTATAGTCTGAATTTAGCAGGGATATAGGCCTATAGCGGTGATGGCTAACCTTTTTGCCATCGCGTGCCAAAAGCAGGGGGAGCAGGGGGGGTCATGGGTGCCTGTGCCCACATCCATAATTCCATGTGCCCCGCCCTCCCATGCATGCGCACATGACCCCCCAACACTTCCTCCTGCTTTTGGCATGCGATGGCATGGTGGGCCCAGTAGGCCCGTTTTCCCCCCTCCCCAGCCTCCAGAGGCTTTCTAGGAGCCTGGGGAGGGCAAAAACAGCCTTCCCCATCCACCCTGGAGGCCTTCCGGAGACCAGAAACAGCCAGTTTCCCGACTTCCGGTGGGACCGGAAGACCTGAAAATCAGTTGGCTGGTGCGTGCATGCGTGCTGGAGCTGAGCTAGGGCAACACTCACGTGCCCACCAACATGGCTCTGCGTGCCACCTGTGGCACCCGTGCCATAGGTTCGCCATCACGGGCCTATAGTTTTTGATTTGTTGTGGGTCTGTATTTTCCTTGTGAATCATTGTGATACACGCCTCAGTCCATGGTTTGGGTATTATCTTTTTTGTCATCACTTCATTCATAACATCCAATAATGGGAGACTTATAGATTCTTGTAGTGTTCTATAGTATTCAACAGGTAATCCATCTGGCCCTGGTGCCTTTCCATTCTTTTGCCTCTTAATTGCTTCTGTTAGTTCCATCATTGTTATACTCCCCTCCAACATCTCCTCAATATCTTTGGGAATACGAGGTAATTTTGCATCTTGTAAGTACCTTACCACTTTTTCCTCCTCTATCATCTCTCTCTTATAGAGTTGTCTATAGTATTCTTATATTATTTTTCCCATCTCTTTATTTCCAAATTTACTTTGCCCTTGATCATCAATTAATTGTGTTATTTTTCTTGATTCTCTTTATTTTTTCAATTTATACGCCAGCCATCTCCCTGGCTTGTTTGCATTTTTGAAATAATTCTGTTTAACAATTTTTAATTTGGGGGGTAATTCTTCCTTCTCCAGTAAGTCCATTTTGTGCTTTATTATATCCATTTTCATTTTTACATCTTTCTTGCATGGATCATTCTGGAGTTCCTTTTCAAATCTCTTGTATTCATCAGTTAATTTTTTTAAAGTTTGCCTTTTCTTCACATTTCTTTTCCTTGTATAATCTATTATTAGACCCCTGGCATAGGCCTACATTATATCCCAAAGATTTTGTGCTGATGTGTCTTCTTTCTTGTTCTCCTTTTTAAAAAAAAGCCAACTCTTTCTCCATTTTCAGTACAAAGTCTTTATCTTTCAAAATTGTATTATTTAAAGTCCATCTGGATTTTCTTTTTTGACTTTTCCAGGTAACTATCACAGGATTGTGGTCAGCCCATACATTTGTTTCAATTTCCGTATGTACTACATTCAAAGACAAGTCCATTGTTGTCCATATCATATCTAACCTGGACCAGGATGAGTGTCTGTCAGAATAAAAAGTATATTGTCTATATTTCCCATTTTTATCTCTCCATACATCTTTCAAGTTTATTTCCTCTATCATCTTAAAGAAGGGTTTCGGTAAAGTCTTTCTATTATGTCTTACTCTTTTGTGCATTTTATAGTCCAAATTTTCATCCACAATTCCATTAAAATCACCCATCACACATATGTTATCATACTCCATTTCAATTATTTTCATATGTAATTTTCTATAAAAATCACTTTGATTTGGAGCATATATTGCTACCAAAAGGATTTTCATGTTATTGTCAATTATTTGTCAATTATTGTCAATTAATTGACAATTATTTCCACCATCAAAATTCTACCTTCTGAATCTGCATATATCTGCTCTGCAGTTATTGAATTTCTAATATATAAAACAACTCCTCTTTTTTTTACTTTGTGACAATGATAAAAATGTTCTTCCAAGTTTAGGTTGTATCAATACTCATTCATGTTGCTTACTTCCTGTAAATAAATAATGTCAAATTTTAATTTCTCTAATTTATGAAACACCTTTCTCCTTTTCACTATCGAATTAAGTCCATTTATATTTATCAAAATTAATTTCATTTCTTCCATATTCATACTTTATATGTAGGTTTTGTTGCTCTAGTTGATCTTACTTCACATTGTTCCTTGTGTTCCACAATACCACCTACAGTGCCTTCTGCTGATTCAATCATTGCCAATTCCTCTTCTGTAAGTTTCACTGGCACTGCTGTAGCTTGAGCTTCCGTTTCCAGTTCCACTTCCTTTTCTTTAAGAATTCTTCATAGAAGGCTCTCGCTTTATCAGTTGTATCCAACCTATATCTTTGAAGTTGTCACGTTAAAATTAGCCCTTCTGGTATCAGCCATCTATAGTTGATTCATTTTTGGATTAATATTTTGGTCAAGAATTGGTATTCTCTCCTCATCTCTCTCACTCTTCTTGGAATTTGCTTCAAAACCACCACTTCTTTCTCCTTGTATTTCAAGGCTTTTTCTCTGTCCACCTGAAGAATTTGTGCTTTAATCGATTTCTTAGTAAATCTTATATGTACTTCTCGTGGCAGCTTATTATGCATTGCATACCTAGTATAAATTCGATATATCTCACCACACCACACCACACCAGCCATCATCTTCTCTTTGGTAATTTCTAAAGCATCAGCCAGCATCACAATCATAATATCAGCCAAATTTTCTCCTTTTTCTTCTTCCACATTTTGAAATCTAAGGTAAAATTCTCCTTTGTCCATTTCGCATCCAATTAAGCCACTCCTTTCTCATTCAACTTCAGCCAGTCTGTTATCTATATCTTACATTTTTTCTTCTTTTTGATCATCCCCTTTATCTAATTTTTGCAACCTTTCTTCATATTTTGACATTATTTGTTGAATACTGACCACTTTTTCATCTATCTTAAGTAGTTGTTGTTCAGTCCTTTGAACTTTTTCATCTGTCTTAAGTAATTGTTGTTCCATCCTTTGGATTGTTTGAAGAATCATTGGTATCGATGAACCTTTGTCTTTCTCTTTCTCTTGTTGAAGCATTGCCTGGATGGTATGTTGTCCTCCAGATGGAGATGAAGAAAGCATAGTTGCAGTAGCTCCCACCGTTGCAACTTTTCTGCTCATTTTATTCAGTGGTCAGACAAAGCCAAACCAAAAAATTATTTAAAAAAAAATAAACAATAAAAAAATGCCAGTTATAAAAAGAGACCAAAAAAATTAAATAAAACAACTCTTCAGGTTCTTCCAAACCCTAATCCATTAAGTGTAGATAAAAAAAGAAAAAGAAAAAAGAGGGGAAAAGAGACAAGAAAAAATATAATGCACAGTGGAAAAAAGAAAAAAGAAAAAGAAGCCAGCCAACATTAGAAAAAGAAAAAATATAGAAATATTAAATCCAAATTCAAAAATCAACAATAGCTCTTCAGGCTCTTGAATGCCTTAATCCAATTCAATTGTATAAAAATCTCGAGAAAAAAGAAGCTCCATCAAACAAATTTGTACCTGGAAACCATACAGAGAGTTTTCTCTTAGCCAAGCCACAAATAAAAAAAAAAGTAAGTAGCTGCCCATAAAAAATAATAAAAAGCTCCTTCTGTAATATTCCTGGACTCCTACTTCAAATAGGTCCAACAAGAACATCTGTATAGACAATACAGATAAATCCACTTCCTCAGATGTTCTTTTTACCCCCTTATCAGTCTAGAAGTTCAGAGTCTCTTTTGTTACGACTACAATGTATCTCTCAACTCACTGTTTGTATAAACATAGCAACAAAGTTTCTATTCCAGTAGACGGCAACACTACTCACTCTCATATCTTTCCTGTACTTTTAAAATCCAGAGTTTTTTTGGTTAAAGATTAATAAAAAAAAAAAAGAGGGGATATTTCAGTCAGAAAAAAAATCAAAGGATCAAACCAAAACCAAACAGACATTTTAAAAAGGCTGGTTCAAAAAATTACCAATCTCTTTTAATCCAGTCCTGGTCAATAACAAAAAGAAAACTAATTTTAAAATCCTTCCAGGTAAATAGTTGGGTATAAAAAAATTATCCCAAGTTAAATTCACTGCTTAATTTCTCTTACTGTTACTCTCCAAGTCTGTTTAACTTTCAGGGTGTTCTTTGTATTAATTAAAAAGAAAAAGCTCTCTCACCACATCGATGTACTGTCATTGTTCTTTCTTCTTCCTGAAGCTGCCCCGGTCTCAGCAGCTGCAATGGCTGCAACCTTGCTGCGGGAAAAAGGGCTTTCCTGGATCAACCAGGGAATTTGCAATGCCCCTGGGATCAACAAGATGTGCCCTCCACTGCCACAGTCAAAACTAGACTGTGGGAAACTGGAAGTTGACGTCACAGTGAAATGGATGGGTGATTTGGGGGCTCCAGAATCCCTGCCGATAGCCCCACTGCTAGAAGGTCCATTTTTTAAAATTTTATTTATATGCTGCCCTTCTCCGGAGACTCAGGGTGGCTTACAATGCGTTAAGCAATAGCCTTCATACTTTTGTATATTTTATACAAAATCAGCTTATTGCCCCCACAATCGGGTCCTCATTTTACCCACCTTAGAAAGGATGGAAGGTTGAGTCAACCTTGAGCCTGGTGAGAATTGAACTCACAGTAATTGCAGGCAGCTGGATGTTAAATGTTGCCTTAGTAGGAGGCATTAGGACCCACAGTCTAGTTTTGACTGTGGTAGTGGAGGGCACATCCTGTCGATCCCAGGGACACTGCAAAGTCCCTGGTAGATCCAGGAAAGCCCTCTTTACTGCAGCTGGAAAGCAGCCATAGCGGCTCCCAAGGCTGGGACAACTTCGGGAGGAAGAAAGAGGAAGAACAGTTAGCCGATGCGGTGAGAGAACATTATTCTTTTTAAATTAATAAAAAGTACGCCCTGTGAGATAAGTGTTTGGAAGATCAAGTTTAAGGAAATTTAAGTGGCAAATTTATTTTGGAATAGACTATTTTATAGTCTATTGCCAATTTGGAAGGTTTTTAAACTAATTGCTTTTTAACATTGACCGAGGCTGGACTGAAAGAGAAGAGAGGGGAAGATATTGTTTTTGGAGGTGTGCCTTTTTTAAAATGTCTGTCTGATTTGGGATTGATTTATTGCGAAGCCTCTCCTTTTTTTTTGTAACTCTTTTTTCTTTTTTTAAAATTAACTTTTAATAAAGAAGATCCAGACTTTTAACTGTAGGAAAGCTAGGAGAGTGCGTAGTGCTGCCATCTGCTGGAAAAAAAGAAGAAGAAACTTTGTTGCAATGTATATTCAAGCAGAAAGATGAAGGATACATTGTAGCCATAATAATAACAAAGTGGCTCCGAGCTCTAGTTTGTTAAGTGTGTGAAGAGAACATCTGAGGAAGTGGAATTATCTGCATTGTTTATCCAGGTGTTCTTGTTGGACTTGAAGTAGGAGTCTTGGAAAAGTGTGGAAGGAAAACTTTTTTTATCATTCTTTTGGGCAGCTACTTTTATTTTCTTTATTTGTGGCTTGGTCAAGAGAAAACTCTCGGTATGCTTTCTGGATACAAACATAAGTGAAAGATCTTCTTTATTTTGAGATTTTTAAACAACTGAATTAGATTAAGGCACTCAAGAGCCTGAAGTTTTTTTGTTTTTTTTTTTGTTTATTTTTTAATTTGTTTATTTTTGAATTAGGACTTCCATATTTTTTTATTCATCTTTTTTTTTTTTTGCTTTGGAGTTTGGCTGGCTTTTATTTTTTATTTTTTTCTATTATTCCCTTTTTCTTTTCTTTTTTGTACTCTGTCTTTTTATTATTTTTTGCTCTATTGGATTTCTATTTAATGGATTAGGGTTTGGAAGAACCTGAAGAGTTGGCACTTTTCTTTTTCCACATTTGATCTTTTGGTTTTCTTTTCTTTTTCCTTTACATTTTTACATATATATATGTAGGTCTTTGGTTATTCGGGTTTTCTCCCGCGTAAAAATGGAAGTGTCTTGGCGACGTTTCAACGAAATCTCATTCGTCATCTTCAGGCTGGTGTTCTCGGCTTCGTGCTTCCAGGAGCAATGTGTGATCACAGCTGTTTCCTCCTTTTAACTGCCAGTGGGGGTGGGAGCTGATTGGGTGGGAGCATGGCTGTGTTCTGATTGGGTAGAGGTGTGCTTTGATTGGTTGGGGGCCTGGCTGTGCTCTGATTGGATGGGGGTGTGCTCTGTTTGGGTGGGGGCTTGGCTGTGCTCGGGTTAGTCTGAGTTGCAGGGGGATTTGAGCTGGTGAGCTGCATTGCTGTTGTTTGGCTTCGCATTCGTGGTCGTGCCACATCTTCGTGGTGGGTGTCAGTTTGCTTCATGTATGGATTGGAGGGGTTTAAATTGGCCAATGATGCAGCTTTGGTCTGGCTTCTGGACTGTGGTCGTGCCTCATCATCGGTGTGGGTCTGGGTTTGCTTTTTGCGTGGAAGTGTGGTGGTGATATCCTGTGTGGTTTTCGTGAGTGTGGGTCTGGTGTCATTCTTTGTGTTAAGGACTCATTTGTCAATAAGGGTGGGTTTCCAAATGGCTGGTAGGCGGGAGGTATCATCTCGTTTATTCATGCTGTGTGGGTGTTTTTCTATCTCGATGGCTTCTCTGATTATTCTGTTGTTAAAGTGTTCAGTTTTGGTGATAGGTCTGGTCTTTTTAAAGTCAATATCATGTCCTGTGGCTTTAAAGTGGCATAATCTGGCCACACGGGAAAGAAAAACTGGACAACTTCCTCACACACCTCAACAGCCTACACCCCAAAATACAGTTCACCATGGAAACAGAAACCAACAACCAACTTCCCTTCCTGGATGTCTTAGTCTACAAGAAATCCAATGGCTCCCTAGGACACATCATCTACCAGAAGAAAACACACACAAACCGCTATCTGCATGCACTCTCACACCAACACCCAGCACAGACCAACTCCGTAGCCAAAACACTCATCTCCAGAACAAAACGCTTAGCTGATGAACAACACCTAAAAACTGAACTACACACTCTCACTAGCGTACTAACATCCAATAGATTCCAAAGAAATAAGATTACCAATCTAATCCAAAAAGAAACCTCCACTAAAATCCAAGACAGAGAACAAGAAAATGGCAAAGCCCTCCTCCCATACATAAAAGGCCCACAGACAGAATCAGCAAGATCCTCCACAAACACAACATCAAGACAGCATTCTGCACAAACCGAAAAATATCCACCATCCTAAGAAACCCCAAAGACAAAATTGAGTTAGAAAATCAAGGAGTATATGAAATCCCATGCACCGCCTGCCCCACCACATACATCGGACAAAGCAATAGAAGAATAAGTGCACGCATTGAAGAACACAAAAACTCATTCAGAAAAGAGGAACCAACGTCTTCCCTGTTCCAACATCTTAAAGACACAGGACATAAAATTGACTTTAAAAAGACCAGAACTATCGCCAAAACTGAACACTTTAACAACAGAATAATCAGAGAAGCCATTGAGATAGAAAAATGCCCACACAGCATGAATAAATGAGATGATACCTCCCAACTACCAGCCATTTGGAAACCCACCCTTATTGACAAATGAGTCCTTAA
>WNWU01006604.1:0-10628 GCA_012654045.1 Ptyas mucosa | reverse complement strand
GCTCTGACTGACCCGGAATGTTGTTTGGTCCCATCATTCCATAACAGTTCCGTGGATAAAACTGCAGGAGCGGGAACACCGCGCGCGGAGCCTGCAGAAAGGACAGGCTAGCGATAGACATTTGTCATTCGCAGTCCCAGATCCAGCTTCTCGGACTAGCAGGAGCGCGTTGGTGTGTGTGAGTGTGATAAACATCCGACTGGCGACAGGCAAGAGACGGAGGTCGACCGCTAGGGGGCGCTCCTCCCGCGGCTGCCGCCTGTCAGCGCGCCTTCTCGCGTGGAGTCCTTCCTCCCCTCCCACCCATCTCCCTCTCCCCGCGTGATGGCGGAGGACAGCGAGTCTGCCGCCAGCCAGCAAAGCCTCGAGCTGGACGATCAGGATACCTGCGGCATCGACGGCGACAATGAAGACGAGACGGAGCACTCCAAAGGGTAGGGCCGACGCGCAGGCTCCCGATGCTCCGGCCCGCCCAGGAGCTGCAGCACATTGCTTGAGTGCTGTCGGCCCGACTTGGGGACAAGCCAGCGCCTGGCGTGAGCCGGTTTCCTGCGGCAAGGATGGGGGCAACCGCAGCAGCCCGGAACTGGCGAACAGGGGCGCCACCGGGCGACCCCTGCGTCGCAGAGTCCAGGCGTAGGCCACGGAGCAGCCTTTCTGGCTGGGGCTTTCGTGAGAGGTGGGAGGGAAGAGCCGCTCCCCTTTGCTGCGGTAGAGGAGGAAGGAAGGCGCCGGGGAAGCGGCCCGGCGTCCCTGGCCGGGACTTTCCGGTCGACGCGTTTCGTTGACAACCACAGGTTGCCGCACCGCCGTTCCCCTGGCGCGGAGGTCAAGGCTTCGGCCTCTTGGCTCGCCCGTCTCCCTCCGACGGCTCTCTGCTGCGATTTCTGGCGGAACAAAACTTCCCCGTCTCGCGTCCTCTTCGTTTCCTTTGTGACCTCTCCCATCCTGGCAACGCAGACAAGAAGCGTCCGCAGCGTCTTCATTTTGGAGAGGGATCGAGGGCTCCTCGTAAAGTCTGATTTAGAGTTGCCCGCAGCTGTGGCCTCATACCTACGCTGTGAAAGGGCTATTGGATAGGCTGTGAAGCGTAGGTTGCAGACAGTCGCAGGGCTGCAAATACCTTCTAAATCCCAACTACCCGTTGTACCTTAAAGGTTAGGTTTAGGCTTAGGGTTAAGGGCTCGAGCAGACTTCTCCGGCACTGCACGTGAAGAAACATGCGTCTGTCATTTGTAGATATATGTTGCATTCATACGTCTGCGAATTTTAACGCTTCTGGCTAGGGGGCACTCAAACAGCAAAGTACAGAATAGGAAGTAGGGTCAACCAATCTGCACGCAGGAGGCGCAACTCCGCACAACGGGCCGTTGGGATTTGGGAGGTGTTTGTGTCGGCCCTTCTGCGGCCATCTACGCTTACCCATCGGCCCCTTCGCAGCATAAGTATGCAGCATCGGCTACGGAGCAACTTTTAAGCCTTTAGCTGGGCTGCAGTGGTGGAGGTTCTTCCCGCTGCCAGGTACTCGCTCTAGGACTAGCGGGGTGGAGGTTGGATCCGCTACTTAAATCGATCAGTGTGCCTCACAGGAATGTGGTTTGGGGCACCGCAAGGTAAGTTTTGGACTTCCAGGCCTTCCCTATGTTATAGAAATGAAAGACTGGAGAACATTCCTGGGTCAGACAGATACATTTTATTTGCGCAATGGTTCAGTGCAGTTTTGGTTCTGGCAAATCTGAACAAAGAATGGTTCTGATTCCTCTGTTTTTATACATTTCTAAGACACAGGATTCGATGAGCTCATTCATTCTCCATATATGGTTACATAGTTTGTTACATTATAATCATGTTATACTTACATTATACTTTACTAATTATAAAATCATTACATACAATATACTTCACCATACATTATACTTTACTAATTATAAAACCATACATGTTAGCTAATAACTTTACTAACCCATCACTTTATAGTTTACAACTTTCCTTAAAAGCTGTAATGGTCAAATGCAGAAATTTATGGCTCTACCTTAAGTAATAAGTAACTTTGTTTCATATGCATTTCCCTTCCATATGGCTGTATTTCCGTAGTTTTGGTTCTATGTAGAATCAGTGTGTTTGACATAGGGTCATAGGTCAGGTAACTATGAGGAACTCTATAATGTAATTGCTTAGCTTCTTCTCATCAGAGTCGGTCATCTACCAGAATACTTACTCTTAGCTTTCCTGATGGGTGACATCTAGGCCTCATCAGAAGATATATTACCACTAATGGGGTTCAGCTGCCTTTAATATACTTTCCAACCAGCACGTTTCTCTTTTATAATAATGTGAATAGAGAGGGTCTTTTAGAGTTCATGTGTCTGACTTTGTATGATTCCTACTTTATTCACATTATTTCTTATTTACTATAATTCCTGCTTTATTCTCATCATTTCTTATTTACTATAATTCCTGCTATATTCACATCACCTATGCCTTGCTGTTTGTAACCTCTTCTCTGATGATGCGGCCACCCGGTTTTGGTGATTATTTTGTTAGTCTGACCTGTCCTGAATATTTTTCTTTCTGATGTCTGTCATTTTTTATGCGTTTCTGCTGCCATCTCATACTGCACTTTTTAGGATCTCTTTTTTCAGATAAAATAGGGAGCAAGATAAAAGCATAAATCGATAACGTGTGTGTGCGCGCGAGGGTGTTAAATGCATGATTTTTGCTCAGTGCTCCAACCTTAAAACTGCTTTTGAATGCCAAGGCTTTGGGGTTAAAGTAGATAGGGTTCATTTTCCACAGCCATCCATCCTATAGTTGAACAGTTTAGAGGAACAAATTTGCAGATTTGATGACTTATTTCCCAGATGAAGTTACTGGTAGTTCAATTAATTTGTTATAGGTAACCTCAGTACATACATAAAAATTCAAGGTGCTTGAGTGATCTGTTCTAGCTGCAAGACTTAACCTTATCCCATTGTACAAAATTCTAATTTTCCTTGGTTGCAATTTTTCATCTTCTGTGAATGTTATTGTAACTTTTAAATCATTGTTTATGGCTTAGCATGTTATGTGAAACTAAATGGTCATTTAATAAACCATGATTATGCAAACCAATGTTTAAAAGTATGCACAAACCAGTGTAAAAGAACCAACTGGTTTCATGCTAATCTATTTATTTATTTATTTATTTATTTATTTATTTATTTTATTTATTTATTTAATTTGTATACCGCCCTTCTCCAGCTGGATTCAGGGCGGTGAACAGCCATAATAAAAACAGAGCATACAAAATTAAAAAACAATTTAAAATAATTAAATAGTTTTGGCCCACAATTTAAAACAACCAAGTTAAAACCAATTTACAACTTAAAACCAGAACAATAGGGTCAAGCCAGGCCGGCTAGATGAAATAAATGTGTTTTCAGGGCTCGACGGAAAGCCCGGAGGTCAGGTATCATGCGTATCTCTGGGGGTAGGTCATTCCACAGGGCGGGTGCCGCTACAGAGAAGGCTCTCCCTTTGGGGGTCGCCAGCCGGCATTGTCTGGCGGACGGCACCCTAAGGAGGCCCTCTCTGTGCGAACGTACTGGCTGGTGGGAGGCTATTGGCGGCAGAAGGCGATCTCGTAAGTACCCTGGCCCTAAGCCATGGAGCGCTTTAAAGGTGGTCACCAACACCTTGAAGCGCACCCGGAAGACCACAGGAAGCCAGTGCAGCTCGCGCAGGAGAGGTGTCACATGGGAGCGTCCCGTTGCTCCCATAATCCCCCGTGCGGTCACGTTCTGGACCAACTGGAGCCTCCGGATGCACCTCAAGGGGAGCCCCATGTAGAGAGCATTACAGTAGTCCAGGCGGGAAGTGACGAGTGCCTGAGTGACTGTGCGTAGGGAGTCCCGATCCAGAAAGGGACGCAATTGGCGTATCAGGCGAACCTGATAGAAAGCCCCCCTGGCCACGGCCGTCATATGCTCTTCTAAAGACAGCCATGCATCCAGGAGGACGCCCAAATTGCGAGCCCTCTCCGTGGGGGCCAATGATTCACCCCCAATAACCAGCGATGGCACCAGCTGGTTATATCGGGACGCCGGAAGCCACAGCCACTCGGTCTTGGAAGGGTTGAGATGAAGCCTGTTCCTCCCCATCCAGGCCCGCACGGCCTCCAGGCACTGGGACATCACTTCAAGGGCATCGTTGGGGTGGCCTGGGGTGGAGATGTACAGCTGAATATCATCAGCGTACTGGTGGAATTCCACCCCAAAGCCACGGATGATCTCACCCAGCGGCTTCACATAAATGTTGAACAGGAGGGGCGAGAGGACCGATCCCTGCGGTACCCTGCAAGCGAGGCACCTCGGGGTCAACCGCTGCCCCCCTGCCAACACCGATTGCGACCGGTCGGAGAGGTAGGAGGAGAACCACTGCAAAACGGTGCCCCCCACCCCCAGCCCCTCCAACCGGCGCAACATGATACCATGGTCGATGGTATCAAAAGCCGCTGAGAGATCTAATAGGACCAGGATAGAGGAGCAACCCCTATCCCGAGCCCTCCAGAGATCATCAACCAACGCGACCAATGCCGTTTCCGTGCTGTGCCCAGGCCTGAAGCCGGACTGGAGCGGGTCTAGATAGACAGCTTCATCCAGGTACTGCGGAAGCTGCCACGCCACCACACTCTCAACAACCTTCGCAATAAAATGAAGGTTGGAGACTGGACGATAGTTGGCCAAAACAGCCGGGTCCAGAGAGGGCTTCTTGAGGAGGGGCCTCACCACCGCTTCTTTCAAAGCAACCGGCAGGGCACCCTCACTCAAAGAAGCGTTAATAATCCTCTGGAGCCAGCCTCGTGTAACCTCCCGGGAAGCCAGCACTAACCAGGAGGGACACGGGTCCAATAAACATGTGGTCGCGTTTAGCTGTCCCAGAATCCTGTCCACGTCCTCGGGAGTCACAGGATCGAACTCCTCCCAGATAATATTCTCAAGACCTGCCTCAATCATCCTGTCTGAACTTACCCAGTCGGAGGCCAGATCTTCCCGAATCTGAGCGATCTTGTCATGCAGATACTGCACAAAGTCCTCAGCTCGACCCTGCAAGGGATCATCCCGCGCTTCCAGATGTAGGAGGGAGCGGGTCACCCTAAACAGGGCGGCTGGGCAATTATCTGATGACGCAATAAGAGCGGCAAAATAGGTAGATTTTGCCGCTTTTATCGCCACTAGATAGGTCTTAATATAAGACCTCACTAGCGATCGGTCAGATTCGGACCGGCTGGTCCTCCACCCGCTCTCCAGGCGTCTTTTCCGGCGCTTCATCTCCCTCAGCTCCTCGGAAAACCAAGGAGCTAGGTGAGTTCGATGCCGGGTCAGAGGCTACAGCCAAACCATCGTAATATGGCTTTGTATATTTATAAACTGAGATGCCATTTGGAAGCATGGTTTATGACAGAATATATTCTGTTGTGAATATATTCTGTGAAGTCATGAGAGTCACCGCAAAGTGCTGCCCACCAAGGAAGAATCCAGAGCAGTGACAGGCAAGCCAGTCGAGTAGGCGATTGACTTCCTGAGGGACACCTTTGACAAACCCAAGGCTTGAGACACCCAAGGATGGCAAACACTGCCACCAGCCCAACTGACTGATGCAGCGGCGGCACAAGCCCTCACTCCGCCAGCCCCAGCACAGCAGCCAGGGTTGGCCCTGCCAGTCCAATTGCCACCTCCTGCCTGGGCTGCCCCTCCACAAAGGGGAAACCACCAGCCACCAGTGCTAGGCGTAAAATTCAATGGTGGCCCAAAACAACACCTTCTTCCTCGCCTAAGTGTGGAATTACATGCAGGAGGATAGATCCGACCTGCAGAACGACCCAGCCAGGGTACAGTGTGTTACCATAGCCCCAGAGGGAGAAGCCACTGAGTGGGTAGTGGCCCTCTATGATGACGACACGGTGGAACTACACAACTTCAACAGGTTCATGGCCTCCCTGAGGAAGTGGTTCGAGGACCCCCTTGCCGATCGGAAGGCCAGAACAAAAATTGAAACTATCAAACGGGAGGCAATTCGTTGCTGCCTGTATCCAAGAGTTCCAGAGCCTGGCCTGTAGGCTAAAAGACTGGCTCCAGGACATGCTGATTGAGTGCTTTCAAAATGGCCTGAACAACGAAGTCTTACACACCTGCCTATCCAGTGACATACCACACACCCTCCCAGGGTGGTACGTCCTGGCTGACAAAGTTAGAAATTGACCTAGCCAAATACCATGGGCACACCAGCTGAGAGCAGCGATGATCCTTCACTGTGGAAAAGAAGGAAGTCCTGAAGCCGGGAAAGCAAGACCATAGCCCCGTGATGGCGAACCTATGCCACGTGTGCCCAAAGTGGCACGCAGAACCATGTTGCCTGGCACGCATGGCATCACCTGTTCCTCTACCAGGTTTCTGGTGCGCATGCGTGCACGACGATCAGCTGGCCTTTGGGCTTGCATCAGAGCTGGCTGGTCTTCTATTTTATGGCGTGAGCATGTGTGCTGGCCAGCTGATCGGCGCTTTCACATGTGTGGCAGTAACTTGAAGACTTGCCTGCAGTAAAGAAGAGGAAACTGCAGTAAAGAAGAAGAAACCTGAAGAAACCGCAAGTACATTCTCTGGCGCATGCACGCCCCTGGGCAACTCTTATTCCTGGTCTCGGCCCAGATGAGCGTAAAGTACTCCCTTTTCGGCACTTGGTGCCGAAAAGGTTCGCCATCACTGTGCTAGCCCATCTAGCACATGGGAAAATCTTCACCATACTAGACCTGCGAGAAGCATACTACCAAGTGAGGATTAAGGAAGAGGATGAGTGGAAAACCATATTCAATTTCCCCCTCTGGAGTTTCCAATATAAAGTTATGCCCTTCGGTCTGCAGGGGGGTCCTGCAGTATTTATGCAACTAATTAATGAGGTGCTGCATGAACACCTGTACAAAGGGGCCCTCGTATACTTAGATGACATTCTCCTCTTCAATGAAACACTGGAAGAGTACCTCAAACTGGTGCACCAGGTGCTCAAGAAACTCCAAGCAGCAAACCTGTATGCCAAATTATCCAAATGCAAATTCCACAAATCCAGCCTAGACTCCTTAGGACAGCGGTTCTTAACCTGGGGGTCGCGACCCCTTTGGGGGTCAAACGGCCATTTCACAGGGGTCGCCAAAGCCCTCTCTCGCCCCCCCACGCCTTCACTCACCCTCACCCTCTGCCTCTGTTGGATCGCCGGTCGCTGGTCGCTTACCCCGCCCACTCCCAAACTATTGCTGCCTCCCGAGTCCCAGCTGATGGCTAAAGCGAAAAAAACTGTTTAAATTCTTGCCGCGGGGCTTCAAAGGGCCGCCCTACAGCTGGTCAGTGTTAAGAGAAAACAAATGAGTAGACCCGTGCCTGCAAAAATAGAAAAAACAGCCCCTTTGAGTTCCAGCATAGGTTAATTACCATAAGTTGATTAGATCGGCCTCCCAACTCTCAGCTGATTTGCTCTCAGCTGTTTTGCTAGCTGCAAAGAGGTGCAGATTTTTTTCCCCCAAGCCATGCTGAAAACCAAAACTGAAAGTAAAGCAGGGTCTTTGCTGCAACGTGACAAAATGAGGCAGAGAGAGATTTCTTTTTCTTCACCATAAAGGTAGGTGGAAAACTGCAAACAATGGGAAATTTAGGGCAAAAGAGGAGGTTCAAGATTTTAAAACACAAAAGAAAAAAGCTCTATTTAACTAGGGAATTGTAATAATTGAGATACTATTAATTGTATATTGTGTTGAAAGCAGAAATGGTTAAGTTGTGGTTTGGAGGAATATATGGGGGAAATTATTTGGTTTATTATTATTGGTAAATATAATTAATTGATTTGTAAGAAATTGGATTGCATGGAAATAATTGGAATATTCATGTTCATATTGATTAATATACAAAAAAGATAGTTATATAACTAATTGATTTATATTAAAATGTTGAATTTGTATTAAACTGTATTACATAATTACATAATTAACCAATGTGAGAATGGATATAAAAATAGATGACAATGGGAAGGGGTATAACATAGAATAGAAGGGAAAAATTGAAATTGGTTAAGATTAGAGATGAGGATGAAGGGTAATATTGGTTTTTTAAAAAAATAGATGAGGAATAAATATGGCAAAAAGGAAATATAGAAATTGTAAATTTAATTGAAATGACTAAACACTGTTTAAATTTGTGAATCGGCCAAATATTCTGTTCAAAGAAAATACATTGTATGTTTGTATGTGTGTTTCTGATTATTGCTATTTATTCATATTTGTTCTCTTTTATTCTTTAAAGTTTAACAATTCATTCTTTATCTTAATATCTTTATATTTGTTTGGGGTTGGTTTTCTTCCCTTTCATCTTTTTTATTGTACAGCAATCTTTCTCCTCAAACCTACCACCTCTCTCTTTTCTTTCCTTCTTACTTTCTCTCCCCCCCTCTTCTCTTCCCTACTTCCTCTTCCTTTCTCTTTCTCCTCCCCTCTTCCTCCCTCTCTTACCTTCACTCCTACTCTAATTTCCCTTGTTGTTACGAATACTACAATGGGCATAAATGATGACCAGTCATGGCCCACATGGAGCCATACATCCACAATTTTTCTTTATTAGACATACAATTCAGTGTAATACTGTACATCAACAGCCACCAAAACATCACTTGAGATTGCTGAAAATCTACTTTCTAGAAACGTTAGAAATAGTACAGTGATGGATCATAACACGGATCCGTTATGATAACATTAGTAAGAGGATGGAATGTGCTTGTGGATAGGATACAAGCTTATTATGACATTCATCCATCTTGCTTTAAATAAGATACGTTGTTGAAGATGTTGCAGTGTTATAGTTTTGGTGTAAGTGATGTATATTATGCTGTTATTGCTCTAGCCTGTGTCTAGACATGCAACTCAAGTGATTAAAAGCAGTTAAAAGAAACAGCAAATCTAGACAGCATACTAAAAAGCAGAGACATCACCCTGGCAACAAAAGTGTGTATAGTCAAGGCTATGGTTTTCCCAGTTACAATGTATGGCTGTGAAAGTTGGACCATAAGAAAGGCTGAGTGCCAAAGAATTGAGGCCTTTGAACTGGTGCTGGAGAAGACTCCTGTGAGTCCCTTGGACTGCAAGGCGATCAAACCGGTCAGTCCTAGAGGAGATCAACCCTGACTTCTCTTTAGAAGGCCAGATCCTGAAGATGAAACTGAAATACTGTGGCCACCTAATGAGAAGGAAGGACTCACTGGAGAAGAGCCTAACGCTGGGAACGATTGATGGCAAAAGAAGAAGGGGACGACAGAGAATGAGGTGGCTGGATGGAGTCACTGAAGCAGTAGGCGTGAGATTAAATGGACTCCAGAGGATGGTAGAGGACAGGAAGGCCTGGAGGAATGTTGCCCATGGGGTCGTGATGGGTCAGACACGACTTTGCAACTAACAACAACAACAAAGAAATAGAAATCTTTAGGGATGTTTTTCCTGTTATTCTTCTTCTTACGTATTATTTTATTTTTATGACTGTTACCCTGCCAAGTTATTTATTATCAGACAGAAGAAATGGTTAACCAAGGTACTTTGGAGGTGGCTAATTGAGTAGATAATACCCCACCTCCTCCCCATGTGCACTTTGCTCCCTCCCTCTCCATCCTGATTACTTTTATTTTAATTTCTTTTCTTTGTAAGCCGCCCTGAGTCCTTCGGGAGAAGGACGGCATATAAATTACATAGATAGATAGATAGATAGATAGATAGATAGATAGATAGATAGATAGATAGATAGATAGATAGAATTTTAAATTTATGACCCTTATTGTTTTAATGTTTTATAGTGCATTGTAACTGAATGTCTGTAAGCTGCCTTGAGTTGCCTCTGGCGAGATGGTCAGCATACAAGTTTAATAAACAAACAAATCATGTGGCTGTCTGTCTCTGTAGCTAAACTTGCAGGGAGTAACTCACTTGCTTAACTTATTATTTGGACACTTTGTCACCGTGACTGATTTAGTTCCTTAATTGGGTCTCCTCCATGTATTCTTATTGCTCAAGAAATATGGAAAAGTGCCTTAATCCTCAGCCTTGGATGGTCACGTGGGCTCACACACAAGAACCCCACTTAAGCATCCAGCCAAACCTGGGCAATGTGGCTTTCCACCCAAATTTTACTGTTGAAAATAGCAGAAAAAAGCCAATTTAATGTTTATTTTACTATTCAACATTCTGCTTTGATTTATCATTTCTGGATTTCTTTTATGTCCCACTGGGGTGGTAGAGAGTGTCAGGCATGCCTCCTTTCAACACTCAAGAAAGAAAACCCCCGACTCCATTTTCATAGAGAAAGGTACTTTTACTGAATGAAAACTGAATGCAACCAAAGAAAAGCAAGGTCTGAAGCAAAGGCGCGAAAATCACATATAGAAAGCATCTCCCCCCAACTGTCCAGCGTAAATCATCCAATCCACAGGTTCTCCAGGGGTCATGTGGGAGCAAACGTCTGGCAGTGTCATCCTCTTGCTATGCCACGACCGTTGACCTTGAGACGTTAACAGCTTCAAAGAAATTGCTACAGCAAAGATTCAGTTTCGTTCCCTCCAGCTCGCTT
>WNWU01006598.1:0-14564 GCA_012654045.1 Ptyas mucosa | reverse complement strand
TATTACAATCCTTAATTCTAATTCCCTTTGAGCATTCAGACATCTTTTGCACTACAGGGAAACTCATATGGCCCTGTTCTATCCCCGTCTCACACACGCACACACACAGCCAGCCGAGGGTTAAATAACTTTTTCAAACACCCAATTGTTAGTTATCAGAAACTTGGCAGCAACACAGTAGCTGCCTGCCAAGAGCTTTTACTCCAAGAAGGAGGGGTTGTTCCTCCATCAGATAACACAAAAATACAAACAGTTTGAATCAGTCCAGTAAAATAAACCCGCAGCAGATTAGGTGTTGTTTTTCCAGAAGTGCAAAGTGACTCGCCAGAAGTTTAGCTTTGTCCGTCACAGAGTTTGAATGGCCACCACACTCCCTTATATAGCCTGTGGGGTGTGGTCCAGTGACTCAGCTTAATCTCTGGCACGTCTCCTCTTCTGCTGCGTATGTTTGTCTCGCCGACGCTGGTGTGGATCCAGCCACAACTTATCTCCGTCATCGCTATCCGACTGATCGGAGACACCTGGCTCCTGGCCAATCTCTTCTCCTTCGGCCGACACCTGAGGCATTGCCAGAGAGGAGGGTCCTGGAGAGGGAGGCCTGGCTGGCTCCTCTCCTTCATGTTCAGAGCCTTCTTCCTCCGATAAGAGGGGCTCGGGGGTCGGAGCCACAACAGGCCCATTCTACGATGCATAAGGTGAGCACACTCATCATGTAGCAGCTTGCCAACAGAAATTGCATTGGCGTTCTCAGGTCCTTCATCGTTTTGCTCCAAATTAAAACTCACATAGTTTTTGCACTTTAAAACATTTTTACAATTAAAATCACAACTCCTCTTCTCTCAGGTACCTTCAACCTCATCACCTGATTCTGGTTGGGAATCATCATCACTATCAAAAGCGGTGACCTGGTTGCTAATATCAGATTCCTCAGCCCTTGTAATAGGAGAATAATAGGGTAGACCATTAATCTTTAAAACTTCCCCAACCACACATTTATTGTTGGTAACTATGGCAGTTCCATCTGTAAACAACACTTCTATCTTGGTATTCTCACTTATTTTCACAGTGCTGAGCAAATTATGATCAATTTTAGGTACATATAAAACACCACTGACCTCCCCAAGCCCGGGGATAAAAACCTTCCCAATACCAGTAACTCTTGCCCTTTTAAATGGGGGATTTTAACTGTCGGGCCAAATTGTTTAATATATTTTTTAATTGTTTTTAAATTTTGTATTTGATTTTTTTACTTCTGGCTGTTCACCGCCCTGAGTCCTTCAGGAGAAGGGCGATATATAAATTTAAATATTAAATTAAATTAATTAAATTTTACCATTGGCAATCTTAACCATAGATTTATGCTCCTCTAATTCAGTAAACAACTTTCGGTCACTTACAATATGTTTACTTGCCCCACTGTCCAACAGCCATAGTTGTTCGTGTTGCTTCCTTGAAAGCCTTGACTCAGTAGTCTCAACCACAGCAGTGAAATTGGTGGTGAACTTAAATTTATCCCTTTTGTCATCTTTCTTTGGCCATCTACCCCTTCTCTGGCTGGAAGGGTTACCTTGTGGCTTTCTATGTGGTGTAGGTGATCTTCTTCTATACCTGTCACTAGAAGGTGCTCTTTCACATGCCCTAGCGTTGGCATTACGTGGGCAGTCTTTTTTATAGTGATCCCTGGATCCACAGCTAAAACATTCCCCAACAGTGTACACCCCATCAGGGCTATTAGACCTCCTTGGTGGTCTCTCCTTTCTATGGAAGGCCGCCCTGTCCTTCCTTAGGTTATCCCCTGCTTACCAGACAGGACTTCCAGGGACATATTCTCATAGCTGGTACTATCCAATCGGGAAATAAAGTTATTCCAGCTAGAGTCTAAAGAATTGATTATTCTTTATTCTTCTACCCGTCCGCGCGGGTAGTTACGGGAGCTGCATGGCACTCCCACATAACACCGCTCCTGCGTGAGCTGCACTGGCTCCCAGTGGTCTTCTGGGTGCGCTTCAAGGTGTTGGTTACCACCTTTAAAGCGCTCCATGGCATAGGACCTAGTTACCTTCGAGACCGCCTGCTGCCACCGACAACCTCCCAACGACCCGTGCGCTCCCACAGAGAGGGCCTCCTCGGGGTGCCAGCAGCCAAACAATGTAGGCTGGTGACCCCCAGGGGGAGGGCCTTCTCTGTGGGGGCACCTACCCTCTGGAATCAGCTGACCCCAGAGATAAGGAGAATCCAAGACCTCAGTGCCTTCCGCCGTGCCCTTAAAATTTTCTTATTTCAGCAAGCCGGGCTGGCTTAACAAATTCTTTTAACAATTTTAATTGGTTTGTCTTTTTAAATTTGGGGCCAAACAGAGATATTTTTTAAAATTGTTTTTAATGTTTGTATTGTATGTTTTTATTTGGCTGTACACCGCCCTGAGTCCTCAGGGAGAAGGGCAGTATATAAATTTGAAATAAATAAATAAATAAATTATGATACTAATTAAACTCCATTCAGACACAGGCTCCCCCCTTAGGATCAACTCTTCTCTCATCTTATTAAGATCACAAAGATGTTCATTCATATCCACCCCTGCCCTCAATTTAGCAGAATGGAACTCTCTCTGGAAATCCTGCTAGTTGTATTTGAATTTTTACAATAAAATAAATTAAATAATTTTTCCCAAACCTCACATATGCTCAAATTATGCGGGATACTTGGGTACAATGCTGAATCAATTGACAATAACAAAATACAAAAAGCCTTATGATGCAATAAATCAATTTCCAGAGTCCAAGGTTTAGGGGGAGGCTCTAATAACAATGACAACACATTTTCTTTCATTAAAATCACTTGGATACTTTTAACCCATTCTTTTAGATTTTTCCTGCTCACACTCAGTGTTTTAAAACCAGGCAGTAAAACGCTGGCACTTGCAGGTATTGAGACAGAAAGCTGCTGCTGTCCATGGTGCTGCAAACTCCAGAACGGACAATACGGCATTGGTATTGAAGCAGCCGGCTTAAAACCTATTGGCCGGCTGTTAGGCGATTGCTCCTCCCCATTGGGAGGGGCCAAAACACCAAACTGTGCAGGTACACAACTCATTTCTTCCTGAATACCAAGTTGTGAAGACCTCCTCTGCTGCTCCTCTGTAGAAGATCTCAGGCCTGCCCTTGGGACCTCAACCTCAGTTGTTACAGTCCCGGAAATGGCCCCAAGAGCTGGAGACGCCGCAGGAGAGCCCGTTACACTCGAAACAGATAAGGAGCGGGTCGCAGTCATCGAGGGGGTGTCGAGATGGGTTGCTGTCACGCGTTGGGTAAAAGGTGGCTGAAAAGTAGCTCCGAAAGCTGCTGTTAATATTCTGATCGCATTTGCGATCTCAAGTTCAGTAGGTAAACTTCTTGGACTTGTTACTGGGGCCGCCGTGACCGGATTGGTTGTCTGGGTGAGGGTCCACCTGGCAAACGCCGGTGGCATTCCTAGCACGGCTGAAATCAGTGATGTCGCTGTCGTCGGGGGAGGGGGGGCTAAACTTCCGGCTGGCAGATCATTCTGGGTCACCGCAGTGGTAGGCGCTGCTTGGTGGGTGACCTCAATCCTAGCATCCAGACGCCTTCGTGGATCATCAATAGCCGGTCGAACAATGGGTGGCGCCATGTTAATTTGGCCACCTTGAATTGAGGGTTGGCCAGGCGCCATATTGTTTGGCGGGAGATTTAAAGCAGACAGTCTATAGTCCTCCACCCTCAACTCACAGTCAGTAAAAGGGGTTGCGGGATAGGATTGGGTACTTCTTACCAGTCCAGCACTATCCTGGGTTTCTCTCCCGTCCCTTGCCGCTGTCGCCATGGCCGTAGACTGCAATAAGGCACTGATGTCAGCAACTGGATCCTCGCTTGTCACCGGCAAGCCGAAGAACCGAAGTATCGCTGTCCTCATTTCATCCCTTCCTTCCAGATTTGCATTCGAGGCCAGAAGGGGCATCCTTCTGGTCTCTGCTTCTGCAGGTGGAGGGGATTCACTCACAGCAGTGAGCAATTCGAGAGCCAGGGGATTCGTCTCTGAATTCATCGCCCCTCTGCTCTCCTGCTCTGTTGGTGCCTGGAGCGCCTCAGCCGAAGTCATCCTGGCCTTGGATTCCATTGGTCTGCCTTGTAGCGCCTTGCTTCTGGTGGAGGCTCAAGTTTCAATTCTTTCCTTCCGCGTTGGCTTAATCGTGGGCATTCCTGTTTAGTACATTGTAATGCGAATGGGGTCTTAAACCATCCTCTGCTACCAATTGTCGTGGAGGTTTTGTAGACCGCAACCTTATCCGCTTACAAATGTACCAAACAGACAAGCCAGAGGAGTTTAAAACAAACTGGTTTAATAAAACAAATAAAAACAAAGTCTACAAAAAGCATCAGTGGTCATCTCCCTTTCAGCAATGTTCATTCAGCTCTATTTGTAGTTGCTCCATGTGGTTGAAGCGCGGGTCTTCCTTCCTTAGAAGGAGGCTAAGTGACTTCAGCTCTTATCCCTGACCCGGGAAGGCAGCAAGTAGTAAGGAAGGTAAGGGAGTCAGTGAGGTTTCCCGCTGGAGAGCAGTTCCTTATATACTGAGTGAGTGTCAGTTACAAAGCCCGAGAAACTCAGAGTCAATAGGTGTGCGCTGATTGGCCCATTCAAACATTCAAACCAAAAGCCAATCAAAGCCAATCAATAGGCACAGCAAACCGTGAGAGAACTTTTCTCTCACAGAATGGAAAGAACTCCCCTCTTCAGCCCCCCTCCCAAAAATCCTGAACACTAAAACTGAGGCAGCCTTTTCCCTATGGAGAAGCAGAGTCCCAACCTTGCCTCGCCCTCTCCTGGTGAAGAGAGGAACTGCATCGATCCATCAGAATAGAGGGACCTTGGAGCAGTGGTGAAATCCAGCAGGTTCTGACAGGTTCTGGAGAACCAGTAGCGGAAATTTTGAGCAGTTCGGAGAACCGGTAGCGGAAATTTTGAGTAGTTCAGAGAACCAGCAAATACCACCTCTAGTTGGCCCCAGAGTGGGGTGGGAATGGAGATTTTACAATATTCTTCCCCTGCCATGCCCACCAAGCTACACCATGCCCATCAAGCCACGCCCACAGAACCGGTAGTAAAAAAAATTGGATTTCACCACTGCCTTGGAGGTCTTCTAGTCCAACCTCCTGCTCAAGCAGGAGATCCTTCCAGAATTGCAGAATAACGGAAGGGACCTTGGCAGTCTTCTAGTTCAGACAAATAACTGTCCAGTCTCTTCTTAAAAATCTTCAGTGATGGAACTTCTGGTGGTCAGCAGTTCCACTGGTTAATTGTCCCCCCTGTTAGAAAGGTTCTCCTTCATTCTAGGTTACTTCTCTCCTGGATTAGTTTCCATCCATTATTTCTTGTCCTGACTTTGGGTGCTTTGGAAAACAAGTTGACCCCCTCTTCTTTGGGGCAGCCCTCCAAATACTGGAATGCTGCTATCATGTCACCCCAGTCCTTCTTTTCTCTAGATTGGCCAAACCCAAATCCTTCGACTGTTTTTCATATATTTTAGTCTCCAGGCCTTTGATCATCTTAGTTGCTTAACTGTGACGCTAGTGCGAGTGGGGATGTGTACACTTGCAGCAACGATAGTGCCCGTGTGACACCATGATACTAGTACGAGAGGGTGGAGTGTGCACTCCCGGCGACGCTAGAGCCTGCACGACTCTCATGTCATCACTAGTGCTGACACGATGCAATACTAGTGTGATTGGGGGGTTGTGCTCCTGACAACGCAACGTGGCATCTCTGGTGCCCACATGACCCATGCCAACAGAGATCGGGGAGCTCTGGAGTAAAGAGAGCTGGCTACTGCATGAGGCAATCTGAGCTATGATTGGTTGCCTTGAGTGAAAAGGGGATGTCAGGCCGCAACATATAGCTTTTATACACCGTTGTAGCCCCATCTAGTGGCCAGAGGGACAATATGCCCTAAGATACAATATTTATATACTGTTGTTTCCCTCTAGCCCCATCTAGTGGCCAAAGAGACAAAATATCAAGTATATTGTTTGAAGCTGACCCAACCCATTTTACCTGTCACTCTCTCAAACCAAGTGCACGCTGGGAAACCAGACTCCATTTCCTTTAGCATTTCAGGAAGGCAGGAGCACAAAGAAGAATCCATCTTTTTTTTAAAAAAAGTTTTTTCAGTTTTATTTTTTATACACATAATATAAAATGTACATTTTCTTATACATAATGAATCATCCATTTATATATTTTCCTTAAAGAAAGCATTAAAATAAGACATTTTAATTACATTGAGTTGCTCTTCTACCCTTTCTTCACTCTTTTCGCAACAAACCTTCTTCTTCTTCTTTCTTTCTCTTCCCAGCCTCCTCTCCTCTCCTACTTTCTCCTTCCTCCTCTCCTACCTCATCCTACTTCCCCTTCTTTCCCCCTTCTCCCCTTCTCTCCTACTCCTGTCCCCTGCCCTTCCTTCCTCTCCTTTCCCCGTTCTTCTTTTCCTCTCACTCCCTCTCCTCTTCCTAACCTCTACTCCCCTCTCCTTTCTATCTTCTTTGCTATATAATATTCTTCTTGTTTGGTATCTGAGCAACTCCTATATTCTACTCATATATACTTTCTTTCAATTTCTTTTCAGATTTATTCTATCTATCAATATTATCATTGTAATTGTACATTATTCTTATACTCTTCTTTCTCCCCCCCTTTTTTCAATTTTCTCTGGTGTCATCTAGGTTTCTATTTCTTTTTTTATCTCTCCTGATAGTCCCCTGGACTCATTCGAGTCAAGGCCTCTTTCGTCATTCGCACCATTCGCTCCACCTGCCCGTTACTCGCGGGGTGAAATGGCGCGACCAGGGCGTGACGTATTCCTCGGTTTACTAGGAATACCTTGAATGCCGTTGCCGTAAATTGCGGCCCATTGTCCGATACCAACAAGTCTGGCAACCCATGTGTCTCAAACATTTTGTTTAATACTCTCACAACAGCGTCTGTTGTGGTTGACCTCATTATGGCCCCCTCCAGCCATTTGGAATAGGCATCCACAACAATTAGGAAGGACAACCCCTTTATCGGCCCTGCAAAATTGAGATGTATTCTAGACCAGGGGCCTTTTGGTGTTTCCCAGTCCCGTGGTGGTGCTGCAGGAGGTGCCAGTCTCGATTCCTGGCATGCTTGACACAACACCACCCACTCCGCAATATCTCTATCTATATTTGGCCACCACAGATAACTACGGGCCAATGCCTTCATCCTTACAATTCCGGGGTGGCCTTCGTGTAGAGTCTCTAATAATGATTTCCTTAGCCTTGAGGGTATCACTACCCAATTCCCCCACAATAGGCAACCCTTCTGCACTGAAAGTTCATATTGCCTTGCCCGGAATGGCTTAAACTCTACACTCCCTGTCTCTTTAGGCCATTCCCTCCACACCCAGTTTAACAATTGCATGATCATTCGGTGTTTTCTCGACTGGGTTGCCACTTCCACAGCTGTAACAAGAATGGATGGCATGGTCTCAATCAGCAGTACTGATGCTGCTGGAGCTGGATCCTACACTCAATTAGGTAGTGGACATCGGCTTAGGCCGTCAGCATGGCCCAGTTCTATGCCGGGTCGATGTATAAGTTGATAACTATATGCTGCTAAGAACTCTGTCCAACGCGTCATTCTTGGGGACAGGACCTGCGGTGTTTGCCGGTCCCCCGCGATTAGTCCCAAAAGTGGCTTATGATCTGTCACTAAATCAAATCTCCTTCCATAAACATATTTGTGAAATCTCTTAATTCCCGCCACCACAGCCAATGCCTCTTTATCAAGTTATCTCTTGTCAGATGATAATGTCCTGGAAAAGAACGCTATTGGAGCCTCACGATTGTCTGGAAGGCAATGACTCAAAACTCCCCCGACTCCAAACGGGGATGCATCACACGTCAGTACTAATGGCAGACGTTCATTAAACTGAACTAAGACACTATCCGAGGAAATTAATTTTTTTACCCCCACAAATGCAGCTGCTTCTCTGCACCCCCATACCCACGGTACCTTTTTCCCCAATAGTCGATGTAGTGGTTCAGTGACAGATGCCTTTTGACACAAAAACACACTATAGAAATTGAGGAGCCCTAAAAAGGCCTGGAGTTCCATCTTTTTTTTTTTTATTGAAAAAGTTTTACATACATTTTCTCCCCCCTCCCCAACCACCCCCCCCGACTTCCCAGAGCAAATACAAGATAAAATACAGCTCAAATTCTCTAAATTAAACTCCATTTCACACTTATCATAATCATAATCATTAAACAAATAGATAAAAGGAAAGCAAGTCTTCTTTCTTCTTATTCCATCTAATTCAACAAAATTAATATCCATTTATAATTACAGCAGTTAATAAAACAATTAAGTATTACCTAATCAAACCTATCATTACTCAATTTAGCTAATTGATACTTAACAAATTATTAGGTCTATACAATTTAACAAGATATTTTATAACTTCTTTCATTTAAAACAAAAAACAACAACAACAACAACAAAAGAAACCCTCATTCAAAAACCCCAAATTTAAAATAAAATACTATATAAACTCTTCCGTCCTCCACTTTTAAACCATCAAGGTCCAATTATAATTAAAACACTTAATGAAAAAAATAATAATAATTTTTTTAATTAAAAAATAATAATCAAACCTCTTATTAATTTATCAATACATATTAACAAATCAACTAAAAACATCATTTAATAACTATATCAAACATTTAAATTCTTCATACTAGATTAAAGCAGTTGCTAATCTTCTTGTCTTCACATCTTCCAACAGCATATAGAATATCTTCATTTGCATCTACCCACCTAAGTAAAAAATTGCTTCTTTATATAAAAAAAAACCCCCCGAGTGACTTTATAATTATATTTGAAATAGTATCCATCAAATCCAGTCAAAAATTAGATTAATAAATTCATCAGACGTATTAGGGAAACCACCAGATCAGCTGCAATTGCCCTAGGTCCATAGTCCTTTTGCCTTATATTTATTACCATCAAACAGGAAACTCCAATTTACTATATTCAATAAAACTTCTGCGATTGCAGTTAAGTCCAAATTTATTACAGTCCTTAATAAAATATTCCAAATCATTCAAGTCAGGGCATATTTCACAGCCCAACACACCAGCATTGCTGTGATCTGTTTATTCTTCTCAAAATATTCCAATACAGCTGTAGGTTGCCTCCTCATCGTCGCTCATCGCTTAGTTAACTGGCATTAGACTGCTGTCTGTTTTTTTTTTCCAAAAGTTCAAAATCTTTAATCAGTTAAACAATACTTTTTAAGGACCATCATCTCATCAAGCAGGGTTATTTTCCATTTTTCCAGTCTTTCTTCTTTTCCTTTTTACGAACTTTCTTCTTAACTTTGATCCCTCTGCCTTTTTTAACTCCAGTAAAATTTCGCAGTTTTTGGGATTGCATATTATAAGATTTTTGCAGAAATGTAACTTCTTCTGGAAACAGCTCTTTAAATGCAGATTGGGTTTTATAAAAAAAAATTCGTGTAACCAAAATCTCATCAGCTTCCAAAATTTCTTGCTCCTTATTCTGCACAGCATTCATCTTTCTCTCCTCAATAAAAACTGCTATAGTCTGTTGTTGTTCTCTTCCATCTCCCAGCTCTTCATTCAATCCCCCACTGCTAGATTGCAACTCAGTATTTCCATGTATTTCATTGTTTCCAGCTTGAGAAGCTTGAAATATAGTATCAATTCTTTCCAATAAAGCAGAGGTAATTGAATTCCAAGCTTCCTCAAAATCAGACCATATCTGAGGGTTATTTAACCCTTCTTTGCTTTCTTTGCTTTCAAAAAGACCAGCCATCTTGCCCCCCTTCTTCCTTCCCTTCCAGAAGGACAGAAAAAAAAGAAAAAAATATCAAAAAGAAAAAAAAGACCCTTTACAATTTGTAATTTGTATTGCTGCTTCAGTTATTATTATTACATCCTTTCTTGTTTCATCCACTTTTCAAAAAAGAGTTTTACGTTTCAAACAGGGGCTTGTCAATAATTACTTTTAACTTTCACTTCTTCACGCCCCGTTGAAACTCAAACGCCATCTTGCTTTCACTTTCAGCTTAGGGAAAATCTTTTAAAGAAAGTAAATCTTTGGAGTTTAAAGGAAAAAAAAATACTTGCTGTTTCATTCATGCTGCTTGTGCTCCGCCAGCTTGATTCAAAGAGTATTTGTTTAAAGTTAGTTGCTGGGATGGTAACGACATCTAGCTCTGCAAAGCAGAGACATCCAGGGTCCGGAGTACTGACAGGCTTAACAGGGAGCTCTCATCTTCGAGCGACAGATTATGGGTAAAATCTGGCACTCTCAGGGAGCTCTACCCCACCCATCTACTCACTTTCCCCCCTCATACCAGGGGGAAAGTTTCCAAACCACAAGACAGCTGATAGTCGCTGTTCTTGCGGTTCTACGGAGCCCTGGGTTGGCGCTTCAAAAAGAAGCATCCGGCGATGTCGCAGTCCCACCGGAAGTCCCCGAGTTCCATCTTATTCCTTGGTGTTGGTGCATCCTGTATTGCTTGTACTTTCTCCTTGGTGAGGTGCAATCTGGACGCATCGACCAGGTATCCCAGGAACTCGACTTGATTTACTGCTACTTTACACTTTTCTTCCTTTACCTTTAGTCCAGCCTCTTGAAATCTTTGTAGCACTAGTCATAGTCATTCAAATAATTCCGTTTTATTGGTAGCGGAGATGAGCACGTCATCAAAATAGGGCACAACCCTGCAGGGGATGCTCCAAGCTATGCAGGAGGTTATGATAAAGAATCAGGAGTTTATCTCCAAAAAACTTGAAAAACTTGAGGATCTTACCTCAGATACGAAAGACGAAATGGGAGCGGTAAGGGGGGATATTAAGGAACTTAATGAGAGGTTAGAAGAAATACGAGGTGACATGGTGAAGCAGGAGGGACGACTACAGGAGGTGGAAACTGGGATAGGTAGATGTGAAGGTTGACTAGATGGTTATGAATGTGAACAGATTTCAGTAAAAAGAGCTGTGGAAGAGGAGATAATTTTCTTGGAACTTGAAAGATCTTCTTTCATTTTAAGACTGCAAGATGTAACAGAGGAAAAAGGAGAAGATTTAAAAGGAATTATGGGGGACATTATTTCTGAAATCTTGGAAAAAGATAAAGCTGTGGTCCTTAGTGATTTTGATGAGGTATTCCAGGTCTTTACTAATTATGCAAAGATATATAATCACCCACGAGAAGTGCATATTAGGTTTAGTAAGAAATCTGTACGGGAGGAGATCTATAAGAAATCCCAGGACCGAGCCGTAGTATTTAGGGGAAAACAGACTTCAGTTCTGAGGCAAGTTCCAAGACAGGTTAGGGAAATCAGGAGGACTTACCAGCTTTTAACGTTGCAGCTGAGGAAGAATGGGATTATGTATAGGTGGTTACTACCGGAGGGTCTCATGTTCACATGGAATGATAGGAAAGTGAAAATAGAAAACCACCGGGATGCCCAGGAATTTTATGAACATAATTTTAAAGGTATGCAACTGGAGCTGAAATTAGAAAGGGAGGAGGAGAGTAGAAGCTCAGAGGAGGTACAGGAAGAAAATAGTGTGGGAAACCAAGAGGAGAGGAAGAAGGAGGGGAAATTGGAGGAAAAAGGAGGGGGAGGCAGAGAGATGGTGTTACCAAGAGAAACCCGGCAAACCAAGAAAAAGGTGTTGAAAATAGGACTAATAGGAGGAGGGGAAGAAAGGTGGTGATGGGGGAAGAGGTGCGACTTATTTCTTTGAACGTCAACGGTTTAAATATCTCCTCTAAAAGAAGGAAAATACTAAACAATTTAGTGAAACTTAATTATGATATTACTTGTCTTCAAGAAACTCATATAAAAAAATCTTACAAGAAACTTTTGTTGTGTTCAAGACTTGGGAAGATGTACTTCTCGTCGGCAGAGAAGAGAAAACGGGGGGTGGTGATATATGTGAAGGACCATTTAAACTCTAAGGAAATTTTTAAAGATGAAGAGGGAAGATTACTGATAATAGAATTAGAAATAAGGCAATTGAAATGTTTATTGGTTACTATTTATGCCCCGAATGGGAACCAGAAGTCTTTTTACGAAGGTATATATAAAAAGTTGACTGAATTAAATTATGACCATGTCTGCCTGATTGGGGACTTTAATGTTATATTGGATAGTAACCTGGACTATTTACCGGGTACCAAATTGCCGGGGGGGAGAGAAGAAAACATACAGGAGGGGGTTGCCAAACGGAGGAATTATGATGAGAGAAGAAGTAGGCCTTCGGGACATATGGAGAGAGCGACACCCAGAGACGAGACAATATACATTTTACTCCCCCAGGCATAAGTCATGGTTGCGGATCGATATGGCCTGGATGACACTGCAATTAGGAGAGTACGTATCCGAGATAGAGATTGGAGTTAATGATTAGGCTGATCATAGCCCGTTGTTTATAACATGGAGCGGCCAACAAAAAAGGAAAAGATGGAAGATGGATGCGAGGGTGCTGAAGGACGAGGAAGTTGTGACCTGGATTAAGAGCGAAACAGAACATTTCTTTAAAGAGAACAAGAAAGAAGATACGAGCCTGCAAAATAATTGGGATTCTTATAAGGCGGTAATTAGGGGATCGGTAATAAAATATACAATAAGGAAACAGAGGCTGGAAAGGAAGGAACAATTAAATCTAATAGATGGTTTAGGACAGGTGGAAAAGGGACTACAGAATAAACCGATGGATCAGGCATTAATAAAGGAAAAAAAATTAATCTGCCATAAAATAAATCTATTGGATCAAGAAGTAGTTGAAAAAATTAGGTGGGTTAAACAAGGTTATTTTGAAAATGCTAATAAGCCGGGAAGATGGCTAACCTATAGAATTAAAAAGTTAAGGGAAAGAAGTAGAGTAGGTGGCTTGAAGGATGCGAACGGAAGATGGATAACAGATGGGGAAGGTATGAAGGGAATTGTACAGAAGTTCTTCACGGATTTATATAAGGGAGAGGAAGGGTCAGATCAAGAGATGGACAAATATATAGAGGGACTGGATCTTCCAAAAGTGCCAGAAGAGGTAAGACAAATACTTAATAGGGAAATTTCAGAGAAGGAGGTGGAAGAGGCAATTGGGAAGCAGAAATTAGGGAAAACTCCGGGGACAGATGGGATACCTATGGAATTTTATAAGAAAATTTCTGATACAGTGGGACAACATATGAACGAAGTTTTTAATGGAATTATTTTGGAGGTCAGATCCCAAATTCCTGGACTGAGGCCTATATCTCCCTGATTCCCAAGGCAGAAACAGATTCATCGTTGATCCACAATTATAGGCCTATAACCCTCCTGAATACTGATAAGATCTTCGCCTCAATCTTAGCGGGGAGAATGAAAAATATTTTAAACCACTATATACATAGAGACCAGAATGGGTTTTTGCTGCACAGACAAATAAGGGACAATGTGAGGACGATAATAGATGCAATGGAGTACTATGAGACGTTTGCGGATAAGGAAGTAGCATTTATTTTTATTGATGCTCAGAAAGCCTTCAACAGGGTTAGCTGGAAATTTATGTTTGCCTTGTTAGATAGGATGGAATTTGGAGACAATTACATACAGGCGGTAAGATCTATTTACTCAACTCAAATAGCTAGAGCTTTAATCAATGGGGAAGAAACGGGCAAGATTGAAATCAGAAAAGGCACGAGACAAGGATGCCCACTGTCCCCACTTTTATTTATACTTACACTAGAACCTCTCCTAAAGGAAATTAGGAGGAATCAGGGAATAAAAGGGCTGAAGGTGAGATCTGAAGAATATAAAATTCAGGCTTATGCGGATGATCTGGTTTTTATTGTAGAGGATCCCTTAGATTCAGGTAAAAACTTACTTCAGGAGATAGAGAACTACGGTAGAGTTGCAGGTTTCCGAATTAACAAAGATAAGACGAAGATTATAACAAAGAATATGGCACGGAACCGTTGGAGTGAACTGGAGAGAGAATTGGGCCTTCAAGTGACTAAAAGAATAAAATATTTGGGTGTCTGGATGTCTTCTAAAAATACATCTATTATGGCAGATCGTTATATAAAGCTGTTAGCCCAAACAAAGAGACTTAGAGAAGTGGGAACACCTGCAACTCTCCTTACTTGGTAGGATAGCTATGATTAAAACCCATGTGCTCCCGAAATGGAACTATTTATTCCAGACTGCCCCCGCGAGATTGGATAGCCGTTTTTTTAAACAGTTAGATAGCTATGTGAGGAAATTTGTTTGGCAGAAGCAGCAGCCCCGGATAAAACTTAAAATACTTCAAGAGGCACCATGTAGAGGGGGATTTGGTTTACCAAAATGGGAGTTCTACTACCAAGCGGCTAATTTAACTTGGATTAGAGATCGGATACTTTTAAATAGGAAGAGGATTCTTACATTGGAGGGTTATGATTTGTGTCAAGGTTGGCACCATTTTCTATGGAGAGAGAGGGGTAAGAAATGTGGATATTTTAAGAGA
>WNWU01006597.1:0-14759 GCA_012654045.1 Ptyas mucosa | reverse complement strand
CTGTCCATACTGAAACCATGTTTGAATTATCCTTTCTTCTCTTAATTGGTTCAAAGATTTTAGTTGTAATATACCTCTTTCCTTATTAAGAAGCTCTTTATGAGTAGTCACATCTTGTTTTTGCTCTACACTTATATTCTCTATCGCGTGTCTGGGTATTGCCCACATTGGTAATTTATTGTTTAATTTATACTGATACTTTTTCCAGACACGCAATAAAGCATTCCTTAATATGTGACTTTTAAAAGTCTTATCCACTTTCTTATCATATAATAAATAAGCATGCCAACCGTAAACCAAATGGTATCCCTCAATATTCAATATTCTTTCTTCTGTTGAATTCATCCAGTCACTAATTGCTGATAGAGCAGCTGCCTCATAATATAATCTTAAATTGGGCATTTTGAGACCTCCTCTTTCACGTATATCCTGCATTATTTTTTGCTTTATTCTCGGTCTCTTCCCTTCCCAGACAAAATTATTAGTACCCTTCTGCCATATCTTCAAATTTTCATCTTTTTAAAGTATTGGTATCATTTGAAAAAGAAATAAAAACTTAGGCAAAGCATTCATTTTTACAGCTGCTATTCTTCCCAACAAAGATAATTGTAATTTTTTCCAGTTTTCCATCTCTCTCTGTATTTTTTGCCACAATGGATCATAATTATGCTTAAATAATTTCGTATTTGATGTCGTAATATAAACCCCTAAATACTTAACTTTTTTTACTATTTCAAATCCTGTTAGTCTTTCTAATTCTTCTTTTTGATTTGTAACCATGTTTTTAGTTATTATCTTTGTTTTCCCTGCATTTATTTTAAATCCAGATACTTGTCCATATTGATTAATTATATCCATTAAACCTACAACCGACTGTAATGGTTGGGTTAAAGTAACAACCAAATCGTCTGCAAATGCTTGTAATCTGTAGTCATACTGCCTAATTTTAATTCCCTTTATTTTATCCGACCCACGTATTTTACTCAACAGAAATTCAAAGGTCAGAATAAACAATAATGGAGTCAAAGGACATCCTTGTCTTGTTCCTTTTTTTATATTAAAAATATCTGTTAAACTACCATTAATTATTATTTGCGCTGTTTGTTTCTGATATATTGCCTTAATAGATTGTGTAAAGTACTCTCCAAACTGCATCTTTTCTATTATTTTCAATAAGAAATGCCAGTTCAATCGATCAAATGCTTTCTCCGCATCAAGAAATATTAGCACCGCAGGGACTTGGTTGTTCTTCCCCAGATACTCTAACAGGTTAACAATTTGCCTTACATTACTTTTCATTTGTCTACCACTTATAAAACCAGTTTGATCATGATGGATCATTTGTTGCATAACTGTCATTAGTCTGTTTGCTAGTATTTTGGCAAAAATCTTGTAATCTGTATTTAAAAGTGATATCGGCCTATAATTTTTTGGATGCATGTGATCTTGATCCTCCTTTGGGATCAAAGAAATAAAAGCTGTCTTCCATGATGGAGGTACCCCTCCCCCAAGTTGTATATTAGTAAATAATTCCTTAAGTGGTTCCACCATTTCCAACTGCAAATTCTTGTAATAAACAACTGTCAAGCCATCCGTCCCAGGAGCTTTACCCACTTTCAACTGCTTAATTACAAACATAATTTCCTCAGAATTTATCGGTTGGTTTAAACTCTCCCTTTGCTCTTTTGAAATTATATGAATATTCTCTTTCTGTAAATATCTATCTATATCTATATCTTGAATTTTATCGCTAGTATACAACCTGGTATAAAATTCCAAGAATGATTTTTTAATCATTTCTTGCTGATAAACCTCTTTGCCTTTATAATTTATTTTCTCTATCGTTCATGATTTTTGTTTCTTCCTTAACAAATATGCTAACCATCTACCTGGTTTATTAGCATTACAAAAAGTGTTGTGTTTGGCATACTGTAAGTTAGTTGCAACCTGGTCTGCCATTAACATCTTAAATTGCCCTTTCAATAAATTAATTGCCTCTTTTACTTTCTTATCTGCTGGGTTCGCTATTAAAGCTTGTTCTTTTTTTTTATTTCCTCTTCTAAGTCCTTCCTTTTTTTCCCCTGTTTATGTCTATGTTTATTATTCAAATATATCAAAATACCTCTCATATATGCTTTACTTGTGTCCCAAACTATTTCCATAGATGTACCCTTATGCATATTCCTAATAAAAAATTCTTTCATAAATTTTTTACATTCTTTTACATTTTCCTCATATCTAAACAGATTTTAATTTAGCCTCCAAGACCTCTTAAGTCCCTTTCCATACTCCAATTCCATCCAAACTGGACTATGATCTGTTAAAACTCTTGGACATATCTTCGTCTTCTTCACCCTAGAAAAGAGATAATTGGTAATTAATATAAAATCAATCCTAGAAAAAGATTGATGTCTGTCAGAAAAAAAGGTAAAATCTTTTTCTTCAGAGTTCCCCTCTCACCAGATATCTCTCAACTCCATGTCATCCATCATTTCAAAAAACAATTTTGGCAATCTGGCGCAAGTTCAAATATTTTGCAAAAGTCCCTTCTTATCTTTTTTAGTATCCAAAACTCCATTCCAATCACCCAATAAAATACATGATTTATAATCCCATTGTAGTAACTTGGAATGTAAAAGCTTGTAAAAATTTTCCTGTTGTTGGTTCGGTGCATAAACTCCAATTAAAAGTATTTTTCCCCTTTTATTAAAAGTTCAATTGCTATAAATCCTCCTTGATCATCTGCTTCAATTAGTTTAGCAATTAAGTCTTTATTTAGGTATATAACTATACCATTCTTCTTCTCTGGAGCCGATGCAACAAAATGTGTACCTAGCCTTGCGTTTATTAAGTATTTTTGATCTTTCATTCTAATATGAGTCTCTTGTAGACAGATTACTTTATTTTTAAACTGTTTCAAATAGTGAAATATTTTCCTCCTCTTTTGTGGTGAATTTAAGCCATTAACATTCCAAGTCAAAAATCTAGTTGCCATTCTTGGGACCCTGAAGCTTCAGGAGCATCTGCTGGAAATCTCCATGCATTTTGCTTTTTGGCCTTGCTCCTCCCACTGATTCTGTTTTTGTAGTTTCTTGAGTTGTCATCTGGAGTTGCTGCACTCTTAATTCTTCTTTACGCTTGGCTGCCGCTCGGGTCTGTCTTTGATCCTTAGGTTCTTCTATTTTTTCAAATACATCAAAAGCTTGAGCAGTAGTCGAGAGTTGTATTAAATCTTCTTGAGTAATCAAAGCTCCCCTTTGGGCCTGTGCCAGCGATTCTTCCTTCTCCCCCCCTTTTTTTATTATTTATATTTATATGCCGCCCTTCTCCGGAGACTCAGGGCGGCTTACAATGCGTTAAGCAATAGCCTTCATACTTTTGTATATTTATACAAAGTCAGCTTATTGCCCCCACAAACCGGGTCCTCATTTTACCCACCTTAGAAAGGATGGAAGGCTGAGTCAACCTTGAGCCTGGTGAGATTAGAACTCGCAGTAATTGCAGGCAGCTGGATGTTAAATGCTGCCTCAGTAGGAGGCATTAGCCTGCTACGCCACTCAGGCTCCTTCTTTCTTGCCCCTTCTGCATCCGTCTTCTAGCTTCTGGGGACTGTGGGCATCCAGCCTTTAGTACATTGGTGTAAAAATCTCTTGCGTTCCACACTGAATTAAAACGATATCTTTCTCCTGAGTAGTTCACCACTAGTCCAGCTGGAACCTCCCATCTGTACTCTATCTGACGGTTTCTCAGTTCTTCCACCAGAAAGGCATAATCCCTTCTGGCTCTCAACATTTGGGGGGGGGGGATTTCTTTCAATATTAAAACCTCCTGCCCCTCCACTTGAGGTTTATTTTTAAAAGTAGCTTGTAAAATTTCATTGCGTATCCTCCTTGCAGAGGCTGACACTCTTGGAGACAGATTAAATCTTGTTTTAATTTTCCCAATTTATTAAAAATCCTTTTTCTTTTCATAGATGACTTCAATCCATTTATGTTGATTGATAACAATTTTGTTTCTTCTTCCCTTGCTT
This sequence comes from Ptyas mucosa, assembly GCA_012654045.1. NCBI lineage: Eukaryota > Metazoa > Chordata > Lepidosauria > Squamata > Colubridae > Ptyas > Ptyas mucosa. The sequence goes on along the minus strand of WNWU01006597.1, from coordinate 10,729 downwards.
ACTTGTAAATAGGTTTTGTTGTTCTAGTTGATCTTATTTCTCTTTGTTCTTTCTGTCTTGCTCCTTCTTGTTCCCTTCTCTCTTTTTGTTCTGTTTCAGTTTCTTCATGTTGTATGCTTCCCTCTGCTATCGCTTCCTCTTGTTTTTTGCCATCTATTGCCTCCCTTCTCTCTTCTTCGTCATATGCTGCAAAGTGCTGACAGTAGAATTGTTCTACTTTGTCTATTGTATCTAGTCTATGTCTTTTTTCCATCCAGGTCACCAATATTCCCTCAGGTATTAGCCATCTAAAGTTTACATCATGTTTTATTATTTGTCTCATCAGAAATTGGTACTGTTTCCTTGTATCTCTTACTCTTCTGGGTATTTGTTTCAAGACTGCTATTTCTCTCCCTTTGTAATTGAATGGTGCATCTCCTGCTCTTTGAAGTATTTCTGCTCTTATTGCCTTCTTTGAAAATCTCACATGTACCTCTCTGGGAAGTTTGTTCCTTCTCACATAGTTTGTGTATATTCTAAATATTTCATCAATCCCAGAGAGGACTTCCTGATTATTCTTTTCCAACGCATCTGCCAACAATTCTACCATTTTTTCAGCAAGATCTTCCCCTTTTTCCTCCTCAATATTCTGAAATCTCAGGAAGTATTCTGCTTTATCCATCTCCAGCATAATTATGGATCACTCAAGCTCATTATCTACCTTAGTCAGTCTGTAGTCCATCTCTTCTACTTTCTTATCTGTTTGCTCTGTCTTCTCTTCCATTTTCTGAATCCGTTGTTCATTTTTAGTGATTATTTGCTGGATGTTATCTATTTTATCCTCCATCTTTTGTTCCATCTTTTGCATCCTATCTGCCAAATCATCATGATTCTTAGCCATGGCTTCTTGCAGAAGTTGGAACATGGTTTTCATTTCTGACTGAAAAGTATTTAATCTTTCGTTTTGCAACATGGTGTCTATAGAGCATTGACTTGCTGGGCTTGATGCTGCTGCTGCTGCTGCTGCTGCTGATGGTGCAGATGATGTAATTTTTCTCCCTGTTTTGCTTAGATTTGTATTGTTTGTCATTTTGATAGTTTTAGGTAATAAAATATTTTAATAATTACCGATCAATAATCAAACAATCAATAACAAATTGAACAATGCAATACTCCACAATACCCAATTTAAAGAGTACACCTGAAGCAGTCCAACAATTTTCTTTCTTATTCCCAGTTCTTGTTTTCAGACCTCTAGGCACCTCACTTTTTTTTTTTATTGAAAAAGTTTTACCAATACAAATTTTTCCCCCTTTCCCCCCCAACCCAACATTATAAAATACATATAGAAATATATAATTCCATCCCATCCCCACCCTAACCCTCCCCCTCCTCCCTCTTCCCTCCCCCCCTTGACTTCCATTATATGCAATGTTAATATTCCCAAACAATATATATGTTATTCAATCTTCCATATCTTTTTTTCTATATTTACTAACATACTAACATAATCATCTCAGCTAAAAGCGATATAATATTTTCTAGTCTGATACTTATTCTGTACATACTCAATCCATAATTTCCATTCCTGTATATACTTCTCATGCGTCTGATCTTTTAAAAAAGCTGAAACCTTTGCCATTTCTGCAAATCCAGCCATCTTCTGGGTCCATTGGTCAACAGTCGGTAAAACATCACTCTTCCAATATTGGGCAATCAACAACCTAGCTGCTGTCACCATATACAAAATCAATTTAGTTTCACCCAGTGTAAAGTCTTTAGCTATACCCAATAGAAAAAATTGCGGAGAAAATTGTATTTTTTTCTTTAAAACATTTTGCATAACCCACCAAATTTTTATCCAGAAAGCCCTCACTTTCCTGCAAGTCCACCATATATGATAATATGTAGCATCTAAACACTCACATCTCCAACATTTTGGCTGCACGTTAGGGTACATACAAGACAATTTCTTGGGGTCTAAATGCCATCTATAAAACATTTTATAAAAATTTTCTCATAGATTTTGTGACTGTGTAAATTTAACATTCTGAACCCATATTTTTTCCCATGTTTCCATCATAACTGGTTGAGAGAAATTTTGTGCCCATTTAATCATACAATCTTTAACTAGCTCATTTTCTGAATCCCTTTCTAACAAAACATTATAAACTCTCTTAATATGCATTGGACCTGTCCGCTTTGTCTGTTCAACCAATTCTGCTTCATATTCCATTAAACCAGTTTGTTGATCTTCTTTCCATCTCATCTGTAACTGATTGTACTGCAACCAAGTCAACGATTTCCCTTCTTCCAACAGCATATCCAAAGTCTTCAATCGCCACCTGCCCTCTTCAAAGTAAAGTAACTCTTTATATAAAAAACCCCCGAGTGACTTAATATTTGTATTCCACATGGTATCAGCAAGATCCAGCCAAAACGGAATCTTATAATCCCAATTAATTCGGTGCCTTCTCCAGACTCTCAACAAGGCATTTCTGAGTAGATGACTATTGAACACTTTGTCCACTTTGTTATCATAAAATAGGTATGCATGCCAACCCCAAACCAGGTCATGGCTTTCTATATTCAACAAATCAGTCTTAGTTTTCCCAAACCAATCACTTAATTGTATCAATGCAGTTGCTTCATAATATAGTCGAAGGTTTGGGAGTTTAAGACCACCTCTCTCACGAGTATCTTGCATTATTTTCAGTTTAACTCTTGGTTTTTTATCATTCCAAATAAATTTGTTCAGTCCTTTTTGCCATTCTAGCAATGGTTTGTCTGATTTAAGCACCGGTATCATTTGAAATAAAAAGATAAGTCTAGGTAAAACATTCATCTTTACTGCTGATATTCTTCCAAGCAGTGATAACTGCAGTTTCTTCCAGTTTTGCATATCTTTTTGTATCTTTTGCCACAGAACCTCATAATTATTTTGAAACAGTTTAGCATTGGAGTCTGTGATTTGTACTCCTAAATATTTGACCTTTGAAACAATCTCAAAACCTGCCATTCTTTCCAGTTCCTTTTTTTTGCTCTCTGTCAAATTTTTGACAATCATTTTAGTTTTCTTCTGATTCAGCCTGAAACCAGATACCATGCCATAATCTTCTATGATATTTTTCATCTGGATTATTGAGTTCATAGGTTGTGATAGGGTAACAACCAGATCATCTGCAAATGCCTTAGTTCTGTAGTCCTCTTGCCTTATAGCTATTCCAGTCAAGGAGTTCGAATCCCGTATTGCGTTAAGTAAGACTTCTAAAGTTAGAATAAATAATAACGGGGATAATGGACAACCTTGTCTGGTGCCTTTTTGTATGTTGAAATTCGATGTTAAACATCCATTAATAATAAGTTGTGCATATTGTTCTTGATAAATTGCACCAATCGCTTGTATAAACCGCTCCCCCAAATCCATTTTTTCCAAAGTCTTAATTATAAAGTTCCAATTCACTCGATCAAAGGCTTTTTCCGCATCCAAAAAGACCAGCACTGCAGAGATCTGTTTATTCTTATCTAGATAGTCCATTAAGTCTATAACTTGCCTAACATTCTCCTTCATATATCTGCCTTCAATAAATCCTGCTTGGTCATGATGAATTATCTTTTGAATAACTGGCATCAATCTGTTGGCTAGTACTTTTGCAAAGATTTTATAGTCTGTGTTTAATAAAGATATTGGTCTATAATTTTCTGGTTTCTTAGGACCTGATTCTTCTTTCAGAATCAATGAAACAAAAGCTGTTTTCCATGAGGAAGGTATCTTACCTCCTAGTTGTATATTATGAAATAAATCTTTAAGATGCTCAATCATTTCTTCTTGTAAAGTTTTATAATAAATTGCAGTTAAGCCATCCGTCCCTGGAGCTTTAGCTGTTTTTAATTGTTTTATAGCAAAACTGATCTCCTCCACTGTTATCAATTGTTCCAAACTTTTCTTTTGAGTCGTTGAAATTTTTGAAACTCTCTTGTTTTCTAGGTATTCATCTATAGTAATATTCTGTATGTCATCTTTAGCATATAACTTAGTATAATATTCCAAAAAGGCTTTTTTAATTAGATCTTGTTGATAAACTTCTTTATCAGCATATTCAGTACTATCAATAATTCGTGTCGATGCTTGTTTCCTCAAAGTATACGCCAACCACCTGCCCGGTTTATTAGCATTGGAAAAGGTATTATGCTTTGCAAATTGTAAGTTAGTTGCCGTTTGGTCTGCTATAAGCATTTGAAATTGATCCTTCAAAAGTTTTATAGCCATTTGCAATTTTCCATCTGTTGGTTTTTGTATCAGTTGTTGTTCTTTCTTTTTTATCTCAGATTCCAGTTGTAGTCTTTTCTTCTGCTGATTCTGCCTATGTTTAGAGTTCATTTGAATTAGTACTCCCTGCATATATGCTTTACCTGCGTCCCAAACTGTTTCGATAGGGGTACCTTTATTCAGGTTAAATTTAAAAAACTCCTTTAAATGCTTTTTAAGTTCAATTATATTTTTTTCATATCTAAATAGGTTCTCATTTACTCTCCAGGATCTTCTTTCTCTTTTGCCCATCTCGATTTCCATCCAGACCGGACTGTGGTCAGTCAAAGTCCTAGGAAATATCTTTATTTTCTTTACTTTAGAAAGTAAGTTAGAAGTTAAGAGAAAAAAGTCTATTCTGGAAAAGGATTTGTGCCTGTCTGAGTAAAAAGTAAAGTCCAGTTCATTTGGGTTTCGAATTCTCCAAATGTCTTTCAATTCCAAATCCTCTTTCAGTTCGAAAAAAGCTTGTGGTAGTTTATTCCCTATTTTGGCCGTAGTTTTTTTATCCAATCTAGGTTGGATTACTCCATTCCAGTCGCCCATTATTATAATGTTTGAATAATCCCAATCCAGAATTTTTAAATGAAGCAACTTGTAAAAATTTTCCTGCTGTTGATTTGGAGCATATATTCCGACCAACAAGATTGGTCCACCATCTGTAATAACTTCAATTGCAATATATCTTCCATCTTTATCTACTTCTATAGTTTTAGCTACAAGTCTCTTGTTTATATATATCACCACTCCATTCTTCTTTTCTAAATTTGAGGCAACAAATTGCATTCCCAATTTTGAATTTATCAAGTATTTCTGATCTTGCAATTTTACATGAGTCTCCTGTAAGCAAATAACATCATTATGAAATTGTCTCAAATAGTGAAATATCTTCCTTCTTTTTTGTGGAGAATTCAGTCCGTTAACATTCCAAGACAAAAATTTAAGTGCCATTTGACCCTGTCTGAAGTTTTGAGAGCAATTGTTGAAGATTCTCTCCTACGGTAGCAATCTTCGGTTTAGCTCCTCCCATGACTTCAGCTTGCTGCTTATCTTTGGTTCTTTTTTCACACTGTGGCTTAATATATTCTTGCTGCTGTTGCTTCATTTGTTTAGACATTGCTCTGGTTATACGTTGCTCTTCCATTTTGGATGTTGTTACTTCCAAAGCCATCGCCTCCTCTGTGATGGTTTTAGACATTTCTTCCAAAGGAGAAGCTTCAAATGGTGCAAAAGGGTCAACCACAACTCCACCTACTGCTCCCATTGACTCTCTTGCCTCCCTTTGCGACTGCCTTATTTGTGCTTCTGTTTCTTGATCAATCTCAGCTTGTAGTTGAACTTCCTTATCTATTGGTGAAGATGTGCGTGGAGGAGGAGAGCCCGCTTTCAAAACGTTATAATAAAATTCTTCTGCTTTTTCAATAGTGTTAAGGCGGTATCTCACTCCTCGCAGCCTCAATATTACACCTATTGGCGCATCCCACCTGAATTGTATGTTCTGTCTTTTCAATTCTGCCACCAAAAATCCAAAATCCGTTCTATCTCTTAACATTTTGGGTGGTAATTCTTTAAAAACTCCAATCTCACTTCCATCAACTTGAACTGTTGTAACAAAGGAATTTTGCAAGATTTCATTTCTCATTCTTCTGTCTGTAAAATATATAACCACATCTCTAGGCAGTTGTCTTTGTACCGCCACATGAGAATTAACTCTGTAGACCTTGTCCCTCTTGCACAAAACCACGCCTGGTTCCACTTTCAACATAACTGCCAAAGCCTCTGCACAAATTTTCCTGAGATCCTCCCTGGTGTTCTCTTTTACACCTCTCAGTCTAATAGCATATTCCATTGATCGAAATTGCATCATAGTAATCTCATTTTGCATTTTTTGTGTAACTTCTTCAATTTCTATCATTCTTGAATCAGAAGCTCTAAATTTGGTCTCCATCTCTGAGGCAAGATTCTCCACTTTTTTATCAATCTGCAACACTACCTCAGACAGGCCTTTAACCACTGTTTGAATATCTTGTTTAACTGCATCATATTTCTCTTTTTTTTTTTATTTGATTTATATGCCGCCCTTCTCCGGAGACTCAGGGCGGCTTACAGTGTGTTAAGCAATAGCCTTCATACTTTTGTATATTTATACAAAGTCAGCTTATTGCCCCCACAATCTGGGTCCTCATTTTACCCACCTTAGAAAGGATGGAAGGCTGAGTCGACCTTGAGCCTGGTGGGATTCGAACTTGCAGTAATTGCAAGCAGCAGATGTTAATAGATGTTAATAACAGGGTGCTTTAAACCACTGTACTACAGGCTCTTTACTCTTGAACCATTCCTTTAACCTCCTTCTCTGATCTTTGAATTTCTTTAATAATAAGGTCATATTGACTTTCTTCCTTTGTCTGAGATTGCAACTGCGCTGTTTGAGGCTGTATCTGTTTATGTGTGGGGGAACCCCCCCCCCCGGTTGCTTTGTTGCCATTTTGCCTCTTAAAGATCTTCCTTTTCCACAAACTCTAGCAACTTTTCCCAAAAAGTTCTCCAGATTCAATCAGGTCTATAAAAGTCAATTAGTATTTTTATTTTATTTTATTTTATTTTTGGTTACTTTTCTGCCTCTTCCAGCCGGATTTGTTACTTTAAAATGTAGCCGGATACACTGATCAGATTACTTTCGCTTTCAGCTGTTCTCCACTGAAAGCAAGCGCCATTTTTTTTCCCCTTTCTCAGAGCCAGATTACTTTCACTTTAAGAACTCTTTAAAATAGTCCAAAAAACCTCCAGTACTTGCTGTTTGATAAGAAGTTTCAGATCTTCCTTATTTTTCGTTGTTGTTATTAGTAATGCTGCCGCGCTGTCTTGCTCTGCTTTGAAGCAGAGTTTCCCAGTCGTCCGGAGCTTCAGTGGGGTGGATAGGGAGTCCCACCCTGTTAACTCCCCAGAAGCAAAAAAAGCTTTCTGGGGGTCTCACAGGGGACTCTACCTGCAGCCGCCGGCTCTCCTCACAAGCCCTTTACGTCTCGGAGTTTTTCGAGCCGTTTCAGTTGCCGAAACGGCTCTATTACGGGCGATCGGGCTGGCGGTCTTCAAAAGACCGTCAGCGATGGCTCACGGCAACAGCGGAAGTCCGGAAGGCCTCACTTTTTTAGCTGTTGTATTTCACAAAGCCAAGGTATCCATAGTCCAAAGTTCTCTTCAAGAAGGTTGTTTTCTTTTTTAATAAATTGTAATCCACAAAGGCCCATCAAACCCCAAAATTGTATCAAACCAATTATAAATCACCAAAGAGGAGACCTAAAAGATCAAATTCTTCACTTGCTTTATAAACAACTTTTATTATTTTCAATTTCAAATCTTTATTGTCCGTGCACAACATATGTACAATGAGATTGGTTGAGCTCCCTCAGTGCACCCCCCCAACACAATACAACTCACAGTGAAGACAGAAAATCCCTAACTGAAATTTCCAGTTTCAGTTTCTCAGTTTATAAAATCCATTTCCACTCAGAGAGCTACAGTGATTAAAACTTACAGTTTCCACTCTCTTTCTCTGCAGTTCTCTCTGTAAACAATTCCCAGGTACAGACAGTTTATCTGAGTCTTGTAACAATGTTCTTTCAATAATCTGCCTAAGGTCAATTGTTATCTCACTTTCTTTTCTCCAGTTTCTTTCTATAACAATTTTTCCAGCCAGCAGGTGTGACTGTTGCTCTATTTCTTTTCTGCTCCTCTCCTTTAACTTCTTTTAACATATGTCAAATCTTTTTCCTTTAGGGGTTCCCGAGCTTGAGTTTTATATTCCAGAAAAAAGTTTTAGTTCAATGAAATCCAATTAATCCACTTAATTTTATCCTTTGAATAACAAGTCCAGATTTCCTCTTTTAACACTTATTTCTCTCAAACAGTGCAAATAGTTCAAATTTCTTATCCGGATCTATTTCAGCTTTCTGCTTATTTGCACCTATTCTCAGGGGGTGGAAGGTAGAAAAATCCACCCCCTTCTTTTACAGTCCCACTGTCACTCAAACCAGTTTTAAAAGAGGCAAATTCCTCAACAGAAGTTGGAAAATTCTCACCCAGTCGCCACACTGTTCTTCCTCAATCTTTACTCAGTCTTCTCTGGTCAGGCTGTCACAGCCTCGGTCAGGCACGCAATGGCCATCTTTTTCTTCCTGCCAGTTTGAGAGCTTAGCAGCCTTCTTCCTTGTTTTTTAGCACAAAAGAAATCCCTAAAATGGTGCAAGTCTTTTTTTTTTATTGAAAAAGTTTTATAAAAGTTTTACAGACATTTCCCCCCCCCACCTCCTCCCCCCCCGGCTTCCCAGAGCAAATACAAGATATAAAATACAACTTAATAAAAACAGATAAGGTAACTGTCTATAGATTCAACTCTGTCTCACGCTTCTAATCATAAAACAAGTTAGATAAAAAGAAAGCAAATCTTTCTTCTTTTTCCATCTAATTTTACACAATTAATATCCATTTATAATTGAAGCAATTAGTAAAACAATTCAATATCTCATAATCAAACCTGTCGTTACTCAGTTTAACCAATACATACTTAGCAAGTTATTAAATCTATGCAATTTAACAAAATATTTTATAACTTCTTTCATTTAAAAAAAAAGAAAAAATTCCCCCTCATTATAAAACCCTAAATTTAAAATAAAATGTTATATAAACCCTTCCGTCCTCCACTTTCAAACCATTAAGGCCCAGTTATAATTAAAACACTTAAAGAAAGACATTTTCTAACTAAAAAAACAATAATCAAACCTCTTATTAGTTTACAATACATATTAGGAAATCATCTAAGAACATTAATTAATAGCTATATCGAACATGTACGACTTCTTCATGCTAGATTGAACCAGTTCTTAATCTTTTTAATTGTTCACGTCTTCCAACAGTATTTAAGATGTCTTCATTTGCGTCTACCCACCTAAATAAAAAATACTTCTTTATGTAAAAAACCCCCCGAGTGACTTTATATTTATATACCAAATAATATCCATCAAGTCCAGCCAAAAACTAGATTAATGAATTCATCAGTCGTATTTGGGAAACCACCAGATCAGCTGCAATTGCCCTAGGTCCATGGTTCTTTTGCCTTATAACTATTACCTTCAAGCAGAAAAATCCAGTTTGTTATATTCAGTATAGTTTCTTCAATTGCAATTAAATCCAATTTTGTTACAATCTTTAATAAAATGTTCCAGATCACTCAGGCCAAGGCTTGGTTCACAACCCAAAATACCAGCATTGCTGTGATCTGTTTATTCTTCTCAAAACATTCCAAAACAACTATAAGTTGCCACTCATCGTTGCTCATCGTTTAGTTAGCTGGCAGTAAACTGTTGAATATTATCTTCCAAAAATTTAAAGTCTTTAAACATTTAAACAATACTTTTAAGGACCATCATCCCACCAAGGAGGGTTATTTCCCTCGTCTCCAGTCTTTCTTCCTGACTTTTTTACGAACTCTTTTCATTCTGATTCCTCTGCCTTTTTTAACTCCAATATAATCTTGAGTTTTTTGAGGTTGTTGTAAAAACAATTCTTTAAATGCAAGTGGGACTTTATAGAAAAAAATTTGTGCAGCCAAAATCTCAGCAATTCCCAAAAATTTTTGCTCCTTAATCTTCAAAGCCTCCATTTTACTTTCCAAAAACACTGTAGGCTGTTCTATTTTTGTTCCTTCCAGCTCTTTAATCAACACCCCACTACTAGATTGCAACTCAGTATTTTCACATATTTCATTGTTTCCAACTTGGAAGGTTTCAAAAATAGTATCAATTTTTTCTAGTAGAGCAGAGGTAATTGAGTTCAGGGCTTCTTCAAAGTCAGACATTCCTTCCTTGCTTTCCAGGAGACCAGCCATCTCACCCCCCTTCTTCTTTCCCCACCAAAAGGACAGGAAAAAAAAAGAAAGAAAAAAGAATATCAAGAAAAAAGGGGGGGGGGAAAGCCCCTTGCAGTTTGTAATTTATATTGCTGCTTCAATTATTACAGTTGTTTCCTTCCTTGATTAATCCACTTTTCAAAATAGAGTTTTACGTTTCAAACAGGGACTTCATCAATAATTACTTTTAAGTTTCACTTTTTCACGCCCCTTTGAAACTCAAACGCCATCTTGCTTTCTCTTTCTCCCCATAAAAAATATTTTTTTAGGAGAAGGCAAATCCTTGGAGTTAAGAAAAAAAAATACTTGCTGTTTTATTCCTGCTGTTTATGCTCTGCCAGCTTGAATCAAAGATGTTTATTTAAAGTTGGTTGCTGGGATGGCTGCGACATCTAGCTCTGTAATTAGCAGAGATGTCCAGGGTCCGGAGTACTGACAGGCTTAACGGGGAGCTCTCATCTTCGAGCACCAGACTATGGACAAAATCTGGTGCTCTTAGGGAGCTCTACCCCACCCGTCTACTCACCTCCCCCCCC